>LUCG01024231.1:14183-24729 GCA_001633085.1 Carthamus tinctorius | reverse complement strand
ATGTTTGGATGGACTAGTTTATAAGATAGCTTATCAGCTAGCTTATTTTTGCCAAACACAGCCCAAAACTTACCCTCCGAAATAAGCGAGAAAAGCGCTGTTTGGGTGCGATTAAGAGTTAACGAAGAACTAAACTAACTACAAACATGGAGAAGGTCTACTTAGAAAACTAGTATCTCTTAGAAACAGGATTCATCAAACAGCAGCAGTAGTGCGTATAATAATAACATATACGAAAACGACGATTAATCAGAGTGTTTTTACCTGAGAAGAAGCTTGAGATTAGGGTTTTCTCTTCTTTTCTCCTGATAATGCCGGAAATGATCAATAAAAAACCGTCAACAATTGAGATTTTTGGAAGAAATGCAGATGATATGCAATGCTCAGAATATGTCAGTAAACAGGGGCCGTTTACTTGATGCTTACCAGGTAAGTACTTACCGAAAAAATTTACCTTACAAGATGAACATGACAATGACTACAATCTTACCCGGTAAGAGCGATGTCATGACGATAGCATGAACCGAGAGTTTTACCCGGTAAGTGAGGTTTTCAAATCTTACCCGGTAAGCGCTTACCGGGTAAATTGTTGCATACGGTGTCATTTTGAGAGTCTAAAATATTGTCCGATATAGTAGGAGATAGTGTTCAATTTCACGGATAAGTTCTTACTGGGTAAGTGTTTAAGTAAACGGCACCTAAGCTTTTAGTCCCTGAAGTTTATTACAAATTGCAACTTCTGTCCCTGAAGTTGGTTTTTTTTTTTATCTAATTTTTCTTTTCCTTACAATTTTTTAAATAACTTATTAAGGCTTTGTTTGGCAAACTAGCTGATAAGCTAGCTGTTGATTGATAAGCTAGCTAGTAGCTAATAAGCTAACTTATGAACAAATTATGTTCGTCAAAAACTAGCTTACGAGTATGTAAAATAACCAAAAATTGTATCTTTGAATTTTATAATTATATTTGATAAGGGTATAATTAGGAAAAGCTATAAAAAACTCCTAAAAAGATACTTAAAGTAGTGTTTTAAAAAGTTAACTTATAGTATATATTTGGATGAACTAGCTTGTAAGCTAGCTTATTTTTACCAAACTCAAATCAAATCTTTACTGTTATATAAAGCAAATTTGGAAAATCTCTTAAACTCTTAAATTATATTTTTTGTTTTTTTTTAAATAATCAGGAGGGATGGAGATAGATAAATATTCAGTCACATCATCTATTATCTTTACAATTATTATACTATTAAATGTCTACTTTATTTTTTGTATTTTTTTCTTTTTTTAAATAATCAGGGGTGGGGACTGATTGACGCCTCTTTCTCTCTCTCTCTCTCATCATTACTTTTTATTTAGGGTTTTTTATTTATTCTGGTTTACGCCCCTCTCTCTGTCACACTTATTCTCTCTCTCCATAGATATTTGCACCTTCATTAAAATGCAATCTCTCTCACACTTTCTCACTGTCTCATATCTCGCCTTCTTCAAGACGACCATTCGTCTTTCAAGACGACCATTCGTCCTCCAAGCAACGTCCACAACAATGCAAATATATATATATATATATATATATCAAATTATGTTAATTATGTTTTCATTCAACACATCTCTCATCAGCCATTGATTAGGTATGTTTTTAAAATCTATTTGATTTCAAAACAGGTTCTGGGTTTATTGTTTCGGGTTTTCAAAACATGTTCTGGGTTTATTGTTCCTAAAATATGCATATTCTTTTTATGGCAAAGTACAATAAGGATACTCGATTCTGGGTTTATTGTTCTGGGTTTTCAAAATCTATTGCTTTTGTTTTCTATTGTTTTCAAAACCCATTGATTTCCCAAGGAGGCCATTGATTTCTCAACCAATACAATCTATCTATTCTGCTTCCTTCTCCTACAGACCATCACCTAAAAACGCTTCATCATCACCTCCCTCCACCATCGATGGTCCTCCAGGCAAACCGTGTTCTTCATCTTTACTTTATCTTGACGAAGGTTTGACCTTTCTCCTTTAGGGTTTCCTTTTACATATATGAGTTTCTTAATCATTCTCTTTTAACAGATTTTTCTTCAATTGTATTTTATCTTAGACTGAAATCAATTAAGTTTGTCGCTGAAATATCACCGCAGATCTGGAAATCGATCTCAAATTTCGTTGAATCCTTTCCCTCAAGTTCGTCGCTCAAATTTGGTTGATCTGTAAATCATTTCAACCCAAATCGATCTCCCATCCTTCAAGTTTTCTCTTCGATTGAACATTCAACGATTCACGAGGTAAATCATTTAACCCTAATCGTCGACGAAGTTTAATGTCTGCTTTGGTTTTGATTTTAATTTCTTGTTTATCTGATTTTCGATTTCGGTTTTCTGCATATCTGATTTTTAATTTCATTTCTTTGCCCACCTATTTGCTTATCTGATTGTTTATTTCAATTTTTTTATTAAAAATGTATGTTTATGTGTGCTTATTTTCTGCATTTGACCTAAAGGAAACTTGATGTTCTTACCATTGACGTCTGTTTTGGTTTTTAGACAAGTGGCGTTTACCAAGAGACGTGCTGGATTGCTTAAGATAGCCCATGAACTTGCTGTTTTTAGCAATGTTGAAGTTGGAATCATTGTTTTTTCCAACACTGGTCGTCTTTCAAGTTCTAGGTATTGTTGTTTATTGCATGTGTTTTTCGATTCAATTTTTGGTTTCCCTTTTGGGGGTTGTTAAGTTTAAGCAAGATTTATGTTTAAATGGGGGTTATTTAGTGTCTAAATCTTGCAATGATATTGTTTTGGGGATTTGATTGATGTTTTTTTATTTGGGATTTCTGTGAATAAGTTTTATTACTTATAGTTTGTTGTTTTTGCATGTGATTGAATGTTTATTTAATCAATTTTGAAAAACTAATTTGATCGATTCATAATGCATTCTTGATGATGATTAACCCAGATCCCCAAAGTATTATTTTTAATGAAACTTTCTTGCATTCTGGTGTTTATGATTATTTTCTTCTTAAATAGTTTTGATTGAATTTTTCTACCTTGGATATTTGTTTGTTATTTTAAGTCAGTTGAGTTTTGCATCAGATTTGTTCTTCTGCATATCATTATTCATTCCCATTTTTCTTTGATTTTTATATATGTTTCTTGGTATGGAAAAATTGCTAAACTTAATGTTAATGATGTTTAAAGCCAATTACTTTTTAAATAACTAACACTGTTGAGTTAAACTTCAATTGTTGTTTCAATCTTCACATGTGAAGATAGCAATGGATGCTCTCTACTATGTAACAAATTTTGTTTTTTTATAATTACTTTTATTAATTGATCATATTTTTGTGTTTCTTGATTCCATAATAACAATACTTTTGTGTCTTGTTCTACCAACCGAGCCAACCGAGGCTCACAAACTTTTTGCTTAATTAAAAAGGTGGTTTAGGTTCGTCAAATTCAAATCAGTTGTCTCAGGCGATAACGCAGTCAACGCTGATGGAATCAAACATCAGATGTGGTTGTATAAGTAGTTTTGGGTACCGGTATGTTATCTGCCGGTACCGTAAGGGAACTGGAGGCGTTTTTCCTGAGTGCATCCTCATCTCCTGGTACTGGTGGTTCAGGAGCAAGTGCGAGCGTGGAGCGGAACCCACCGGCAGCGACGGATGATCGGAAGCGGATGGGAATTGACACCAATGATACAGAATGTTATAGTGAGGTAAAGTCCAATTAATACCTATGGCCTTGGCCTTCTGCTTTCATAGACTTGTACATGGTTGCAACCGAAAGATAGCATGAATAAATATTTCACTTGGTTCTTGTCTTTTTGTTGCTTAGTGAAGAAAGCCAACTCTTCATATCAAAGACTTTATACTTTCACTTTTATCTTATTTCGTACCAATGACTATTCTTAAATAATGGATTTGTTTGTTTTATTTTCTATAGCTTACAATAATACAATGGATGAAAAAGACTATAGGATTGCTCTGTTTAATAGTTTTACAAGTAAATTATTTTGTTGTTTACACTTATATAAGGTATGAAAATTTTCTTTTATTCAACCATTATTGTATAAACAATTGTTTTTATGTGAACTTTTTATTTGTAACCAATTCCGACAAAACGCGTATACACTTTTAGATTGAACTTGTGTGAGTATAGGTTATAAGTTTAGTTGATGACTGATCTCTAGATTGGTCTTATATATGCTATGCTAATTGCCTCTTTCTAACACCTTATTTTCGGTATGATTCGTGATTTATGATGTCTTAAGGTACTTTTAAAGAACTTTTTTTTTTCTAAACAGATCAATTTATGTCCGTGTTGATATATCTTTTTTTTTGTGTTTTTAGTGTATTTCTATAATGGATTTCTTGGTACTTAGTTGGATTTGATTTTTTTCTTGGTATTTCTTGGAATATGTTAGATTCTAGAAATGGATGGTATGTAGGTGGTTTCTGTAGGTTGGGAGCATATTTTGAGAAATTAGATTTAAAATTATTTGCAATCTATTTCATGACAGTGATGGATGCTGAAAACAACACTTGGTTGGTAAAACGGGGGTATTGTTCGTGAAGGTTGAGCAGGGCATTGGTGTCTACACAACCTCATATCTCGGGTTTCATCCGCTTTGTGTCTGAGTTTTGGTAAGCTCAGGAACCGGGCTTGAAGTGAGCATCATGTATCTTAGATGGCACTCAAGAGTGTACCAATTAAATTTATACATCTCATGTTTAGTGATCAAAAGATACAAATTTTTATCACTTATTGAGAGATGAAAATCTAATATAAATTAGGAAGGATTCAATATGTACTAATGCAATTATTATGTGTATGGTTGAGTATCTCTAAATTATTTATTATTTGGATAAAGAATGTTTGGTTATTAGTTTATCATTAAGAAGCATAAACACGCACTCTCACGGCTTCAATTTTTTCCTTGTAGCTTTCTGATTAGAATTGTAAAATGCATGTGGTTAAGCCAACAAATATTGGATATCATATGATTCCTTCATGATTATTTAGCTAAATGCTTACCTGGTAAGAGATATCACTATTCTACATATTCTTTATCCAAATGCTTACCTGATAATTCGGTAAGTATTTACTGATAAAAGTCAATACAATAACTACAAGGTCGTTTACTTAAACACTTATCCATTTAGTGCTTACCGGAAAAATTGAATACTATCACTTACTATATCAAACAATATTTCAGTCTTCCAAAACGGTATTGTATGCAACAATTTACCCGGTAAGCGCTTATTGGGCAAGATTTATAAGTCTAACTTACCTGGTAAGCGTCAAGTAAACGACATCTAACTTAATCGTCAATCGGGCAAGATCATAGTCCATCACAATCATATTTATGTAACTATTTAGCTTCTAAGCTCTTATCTAGGTAAGAATCGTTACCCTCACTAACCGGGTAAGTCTGATAAAGTAAGATTCTTATATGGATAAGGTTCTTGACGCTTGCCACATAATTCATACTTTATCAGACTAATAAACCTCATAATTCATACTTTATCTGACAAAGTAAAGACAGTAAGCTTTTAATAAACAACTTTACTTTATTATAATTCACGCCTAATAAACCTCATAATTCATACTTTTTTTTTGAAGAGGTATCCCAGACCACATTGGGCCCAGACTAATCCTCGGCAATTTTTGGGCCGAAGCCCGACTGCTAAAGCATGCAGCCCGGGGTCGAAGCCCCCGTACCTCCAGAATGCGTCCCCCAGGGCTCGAACTCGGGTTCACCACTATGTAGTGCCCAAGCCTTTACCACTAGGCTAACACTCCTTTGGTTCATAATTCATACTTTATCCCATGTGTACGAACAACTTGACTTGGTAGATATAAGTTGTAGCAACAAGGTCATTTGCCATAGTATCTGGGTTACGACTTACGAGTAAATCCTCAAAGGATTAAACCTTACCAAATGTTGGAAGTGCTGGACGTGTTTAACATGGCCTTTCAATTGCATCTAGACGAAATTTTGCTTCCCGCCGCATTGCGCGGGCACACTACTAGTCATTAAAACATCTAAAACATATGACCCTTGATCAAGTGGAGAATACCAAATTTGGGATTTCAAAAGAAAGCAATGAATAAATAAAAGAAAATAAAAATCTTACTACTACAATAGTAGGGTATACCATCATAACTCTCCTTCTATCCCGATATTATGGTCATTTTTTGGAGTATTTTTTATTCTAGAACTTACGTATGTCATGTGTGATGAAAATTGTACATCGTTACTAGATCTAGAAAGAGCATTCTATTATATAAAAAACATGAGAGGGACGAAAATTATTGAAAGGTTCAAATAAGAAGAAGATTGAGGTGGTGTTTTTTTTATCTATAAACTCTTTGTTGCCATTTATGTTTGATTTGGTTAGATATAAGACAATTCACACCGTTTGTTTTTTTTCTTTTTCATAGCCTCTTAACCCTTAATATTCTTGGATAAAAATAGTGCCAATTAATTACCTCTTGTATATACAATGAAAAGTTCAAATGCAAACCAGGTTTCACTTGTGAGCCTTGGGATAAAAGAGAGCATGACATGTGTCACTCAATGTCCACATTCAGTATGAATGATGGAGGTAAACGTAAATGTACTAAGATATTATTTGTTTTCCATCACTTTGGCATGTATAAAAAATATTGTGCTACGAACAGTATCACGAATCATTATTGTTTCGACACAAGAAAAATGATTTTTCAATACAAGACAACCAATTAGAAATTGCATAAAATCCCTACCGAATAATACAACATTCATGATGAACAATACATTAACTCACAATTCATGTATTATTCATATGAATTGTGTATTAGTTATTCTAAATGTTGTATTATTCATCTTGAATGATAGATTATCTTTATCTATAATGAATCATACATGCATGAACAACCTATTAGGCTATGCGTACCGCTCATCGGCGGGCTTATGCGGGTTCACACCCCAACCCGGCGGGCTCAGAGGGTTGGGGTACGCGATAAGCTAGCTCGGCGGGCTGGGTGGCAAGCGGGTTGCTCACAGCGCTTTCGTTATGTGTGTGTTGTGTGAGAGGGTTGGGAATGTTGGGAAGGTTGGGGTACGGGTTATGACTTATGAGAAGGTTAAGAGAGGGTTGTAGAAAAGCTGATATGTCAGCTGATGTGGCATGTTAGGTTGAGAGAGTTGAGAGGGTTGGGGTACTGATAACGTTAAGATGTATGGATACATGACACACCCTTTTTTTCCACAAACTACAAGGACTACAAATGTAATTTACTCCATAACTTATAATGTGATGTGATAGCCATCGAAAACGGCTCCTTTCGCGTTTTTCCAATATTATTTTGAGTGCTTCCATAATCATATCAACTCATAATTAAGGCGATAACAATAAATTTTTTAAAATTAGATTTTTGTTTCTAAAATCGTTTCATTATATTTTTTAAAAAGAAAAATGGACATCTTCGTGTTTAATATAATTTTTTAGAATTTAGGTCTCATTTAAGGAATGTTTATCGGAATAAGTGTTTATTAATAAAATTCAACACTATAAGTTATTTATCGGATAAGAGTCGGCAACCATTTCAACTAGGGGTGTACATCGGCTTAGGTTGGGCAGTTCGACATCAAAACCCTAAGGTCAACAAAACGGAAACCCTCTTCTTTAATAGAAACTTTTTTTGTCAGGGACGGACCTAATGAGGTGCCCACGGCAGCACGTGCCATCGTATCATTCCTTCGTTGCAGTGTAAAAAAATATAAGGTCGTGAAAAGTGCCAATGTACTAATTATTGTGTGCCACTATATATATTTTGAAACTGCAATAAAGACACAAATTTCTCTTGGTTTAGTTGGTTAGTTTCTTGGTTTTCAAATGTGAGGTCTTGGTTTTAAATTTTGTCAGAGACATTTTTCTAATTTTTTTAATATTATATTTATAATGTTACTATAAAAATTTATAGTAACAAACTCGAACATGAGACCTTTCATTTAAAACCGAGAAACCGACCACTAAAGCAATATTGACTTTGTAAAAATATATTTGTATATATTTCTTATAATCAAGTGGTGCCACCATTTGAAAATTTCTCTGGATAGGTCCCTACTTTTTGCATAAAGAATCTTATCACTAGTGTTAGAATAAATCGAAACCCTCGGTGCTAAAAGGGAAACCATATGTTCATTTATCTTGTTTATTTAGTAGCTTGAGTTTTCTGATATTAAAGAAAAAGTATTTCCAGTAGCTTTGGATGAACCAAATAGCAGGTAGGGTCTTTTATGTTGAGAAATGCAAATCATGAGTCTCGCCAAGTTAAGGGTAAAAATGTCATTTCTATCGTTCAAATTGTTATTCGAGATAAAAATAAATAAATAAACAACACACTTTTATATAAAAAGGTAAATTTATCCATATAAATCTTAATAGAAAATTTAGTAACCAACCCTTGATATTTAAGATATTTTACTTAAATGGCCAAGAATCTACACTTAGGTTGTGTTTGGTAAAANCCCTTATTAATATTAATTATTAAATTCAAAAATACCCTTTTTTGGTCATTTTACTCATAAGCTAGTTTTTACCAAACATAATTTGTTCATAAGCTAGCTTATTAGCTACTAGCAAGCTTATCAATCAACAGTTAGCCTATCAGCTATCAGCTAGCTTATCAGCTACCAACTAGCTTATAAACTAGTCAATCCAAACATAACCTTAAAAGGATCAAGAGTTGGTATCTTCCAAGTCATGTTTATTGAAATTTCATTATTTTGTTTTATTAAAATTAATGTACACTAATAATTACAATTGATAGTTTAAAGGCGTTGTTATATGGACACTATCTACATCTTAAACAAAGGGGTTGTTCTATTTTCTTTTTGTTAAAGTAAGCATGATAAACCTTTTTTATAATATTTGATAAATTATTGTTCGATTGCATACTGAATAAAAAGTCTGTAAGTTAGATATAACCATTTTTCCTTTCAAATTATATTTGATTAAACAATCCTAAAATGGTTCACCCTCAATGATAGAAATTTTCACTTTAAACATTTATCTTTATAAAATCAGCTTGATTTCACAATCCTTTTTGATGATGCTCCATTGCTTGGAAAGAATGGCTCATGTATGCAGACTTCATTGCTTTCCACCCTAATACCTCTTGTGTGTTTAATGTGATTGAAACATATCTGAGAAGAGCCAATATTTTACGTGTTGGTACAACAACGCCACGACGTAATCAAAGGATCCTTCAACCAAAAAGGGATATACTTATAAGGCAAGGGTGTGTTTACTTGGGACTTAACCAGCTTAATAGCTGAAAAGGCTTATTCGTTCAGCCATAAGGTATTTACTTGCGACTTGATCGTACTGATGATCATCACTCATTCGCTCACCAAGGAAAGATATGTTGCCCCATTAAGACAAAATAATGACAACTCTACCCTTAATTGGAAATAAGAAACCCGATCTTTAAAAAACTAGCCTCCACGTGAAAATAGCTTCCCATCCTCTCTTCTTGTTGCTCTTTCCTCTTGTCTCCGACGCTTTTTTCTCTAATCTCCAACGCCACACTTCGACTGCTCCTCTTTTTCGATTTCTTTAAATTTGATTCTCCTATTTTGACTTTTGAGTCCCTATTTTAGAAAAATTATAGATCATTTGACAAATCACGTTGAGAAAACGACGCTTTTAAAATTTGGTTCCCCAAAATAGAAATATTACAAAAGTTACTTCTATTTTGACGCAAATTTTCCATCATGACGTTGACCGGATAAAATTTTTCTATATTGTTAGAGCATCTTCAACAACATTACTAAAATAACAAAAAAGTGGATTTTTGTTTGCTAAAACTCTCCAATTGGATTTGCTAAACATAGAGATTCCTCTAAAATCTCTAAATTAGGAAAAAGAAACAATTTCTAATGCATTCCAACCAATAGTTGGTTAAATTGAAGAGAGAGAAATAACTTTTTAATGCCTTCCCATCAAAAGTTGGTCAAAAATTTATTGAAACACTTTCTCTAAAATAACAAAACTGTTGAAGATGAAAGAAATGTTTTTAGAAGATTTTTACTCATTGTTCTCTACTGTAGAAAAAGTTAAGCAAGGCTATTGGAGATGCTGATAGATATTGAGGCCCATGAACTCCATGTAAACAAGCAAGGCTATTAGAGATGCTCATAGATATTGAGGCCCAAGAACTCCATGTAAACCATCAGTTTTCCAATATTCAAGCCATTGCCTTGATGGTCAGTAACCAAGCCATTTGACTGCTAAATCCTAATATCACTGGCTCACATCACATAGAACTTGCATAGATATTAATGGTCTCAAAGTATTTCTATATGATTGTACAAGTCAAAATAGCTATAAGGCTATCAGTATCCAACCCTCTCAACCCCACTGTCACATCAGTTTCCACATCATCAGCTTTTCCCAACCCTACAATTAACCCACTAGAACTCTCTCTAATTAGTACCCAAACCCTCCCAAACCAAATACGCAATACATAATCTTTTTAATAAAAAGAGAGAGAGAGAGAGAGACTGTG
>LUCG01024223.1:0-12480 GCA_001633085.1 Carthamus tinctorius | reverse complement strand
CATGAAAGATCACTCATCAAACTAATCACTCATCACTATCATCATCAACACTAAGTGCAAAGTAATTCTGTAGAACAGAATAACAGATTAGAAAAACAAGAAATCAAAGTGAAGAATGAAGAAGTAGAACAGATTAGAGATTAGAGAAATCAAATTGAAAAACAAGAATCAAAGTGAAGATTGAAGAGAATCAAAGTAGAACAGATTAGAGAACGAATTCAAACCTGGATGGAAGGAGAGCAGAGAAGTCGATTGGATGGAAGGAGAGCAGAGAAGTCGATAGGTTGTATGGAATATGGATGTGCAGAAAAAATTATATAGTTGCTTGGAATTAAAAAAAGGAACGTCTTTTTGTATGGTTGTGTCGATATATTACTTGGTCAAACAATTAAAAAAAACTCAAAAACCCTAAAAATATATGAAGCGCGCTTTAAAGGGCTTTAGGGCTTCACTGCGCTTCGCTGCGCTTCACTGCGCTTCACGAACACTATGGGCTTCGCTTCAAGAAAAGCCCCTTGAGCTGGGCTTCTGCGCTTCTGCGCCTGAGGCGCACATGAAGCGCGCTTTTAACAACTCTGGCTTGAAGGTCATTTGATTACCGAACTTCGTTATATGCAGTTATGCTTTTTAGTACACCAATCAGGCAGAAGCATGTTTCATATACTATGTTGTGCAAAAGGTTGATTCTGGCAACCCCAACCGGCCCACAATCAATTGCCAATACCGTAATGTGGGGGGGACTCCTGACTCACTCGGCGGTTGTGGCTATGGGAGTGCCCTGGCTCGAACCCTGTTTCATATACTATGTGCTTTTTTCAATTCTCATTAGTTGATTGACTTTAGAGATCTGTTAACTCTAACTTCCATCATACAACATGGACTTGCCATGGTCTATAGGTAGAAAATTATAAATTATAAACCGTTATTACATAACTTGCCATGGTCTCTACTCTCTCAACATATGGATTTTGGTGATATAAAATTTGAACAAGTTAAAAAATAGTGTGGTTATGTTGTATAAGATTTATATACATTAAAAAGGCAATTAGGAAGGGTTCTTTTTTTCTTACTATTGGTTAGGGGGTTAGAAACATTTTTTTCTCTTGATTGTTATTTTATCTAAATTTGGATATCGTATTAAATTATTTTGATAAAAACCTTATAAGTTTTTTAAGCCAAACAATTTTGTTTAAATTTAAAATATTTCCGCATCATGTTTGTCCAGATTTTGTTTTAGTTCTCACCGTGCCATATCTAACTTTTTTCTAAAGAAACATTTTAGATATTTGATCGATAATCAAATAAATTTACGAAAGTATGTGCGGAATTGAACACTACATTTATTTTGGGGACGGAGGATGTAATACCTTTTCTTTCTTTCTTTAGTATCAGTTTACCCTAAACACATAATTATTGGAAAGTTGGTAGAATAACCATCAGATCACATAAATTGTAGGAGCTGGGTAGTGAGTACATTTTGGCCACATATCAAGTTACGTATCTCCTAATAAGGGGAGCAACAACTTGGAGAGGAGTCTATCAGAATTGTAACTAATTGTCTTAAGGTACTTGAGTGCCTTTCTCTTTGAGTTTGAACAATGATCTAACTAGCTAACCACGAACACTCATAAGTTTTAAACTAACACAATGTCAATGTAGTGTCAAATAAACAACACTTAAGTCATAAACCTGGATGGAAGTGGAGAAATAATTACACCTTTTTGAACCTGCACAGTTTCAAAGATGTCAAGGGCATGTGTAAGCAAGCAAAACACGCTCCACGAAATGTTTTCTGCTGCTCCCTTATTTGGACTTCTTGTAATGAATGCATGAAGACCTGTCACGGCGGTACTTGAATTATAACTGCTGAGAGATAGTAATCATATTACTCCTCACTGCTATAGAACTTCTCCAAGGAAAACTTCAGGGGAAAATATTTAGAATTTATTTACACAACATGAGAAAGCCCTTCATCCTGACCTCTATAACTTTTTGCAAACTCAGCTCAAATTTGACCCTTAATCTCAAATAAAGGGTTCGGGCCGAAGGTAGAAAGTCATAGATCAAGGGAGAGGGTGGGAGAGAGGATTCTATAGATTTCTAACTAGTCACTCATTTTGCTAAGTTATGATTTCTACAGAGGTGCATGTTTGGTCAAGTCAGGTTCTCAAATTGTTGAAGCACAAGCATTTGAATACTTCTATCAAGTCAAGGATGGATACTGAAAATTCTCTAGCTTAGTTACAACAAAGTTATTCTTTGTTTCTAATTTTATGAATACATTCTTAGCTGACATGATTTATGGTGTGCATGCATGGGGTAAATGTAAAGGAAACTTATTTGACATTCATCAACGAAGTACCTGATTAAGTATATTTGGATCCTGGGGTATTTGCTGTGCTCATCTCTTATAGTGGCTTTTATCATGTGATGTGAAAATGTAGTTTTTGCATTGTGCCTTTATCTCTTCCTGGTTTGGCCATTCATTATTATATGGAAGACAAAGTTCTGCTAAGCCTAGTATTAGGAAAATCTGAGTTGTTTTGCCTTCATTTTTCTAGTTTTATAATGCTTTTTGGTACTACCTTTGAACTTTGCACCGACTTATCAATAGAAATTGCATCGCAGGATTCTTTTCTTGTTTAAACAGTATACAAGCTAGGACTTTGCACCATGTCTGGCTCGGCAAAAGCTCTGGAACCAGCGTTTCAAGGAGTGGGTCAGAGGGTGTATCCTTACTGAATCTCTTATCTGTAAAATATAGAAAGCTGTTTAGTTTATTTGCATTGCCTACAGGAAGAATTTGCCATTATCTATATGTAAGGTTCAGTTGCATTTATTCTATTGAACTTTCACTTAACACCAATGTAGAGGGACTGAAATATGGAGAATTGAGAACTTTCAGCCAGTACCTTTGCCGAAATCTAGTTATGGTAGATTCTACTCTGGTGATTCATACATTGTGTTGCAGGTGCTAATGATACTCAGCACTGTTCTTGCTTGCCCTGCTTTTCTATCTCCATAAGTAGTTGTATTTTACGAGTTTATGTATTTGCAGACTAGTCCTGGTAAGGGAGGCGCGTATTTGTACGACATACATTTCTGGTTGGGAAAAGATACTAGCCAGGTACAACCTGCTCTTTATCAATCTATGATGCATCTTTTTCCTCGTGTTTAGTTATGTTATAGTTGCTCAAGTGGACTTACTTCATGACGTAAATCAGGATGAGGCTGGAACAGCAGCAATAAAAACAGTTGAGCTCGATGCAATTCTTGGTGGCCGTGCAGTGCAGCATAGGGAACCTCAAGGTTATGAGTCTGATAAATTTTTGTCCTACTTTAAACCATGTATTATACCACTTGAGGGAGGTATTGCATCTGGGTTTAAGGAAACCGACGAAGAAGAGTTCCAAACACGACTGTACACGTGCAAAGGGAAACGAGTTGTCAGATTAAAGCAGGTCTGTAGTGTCACCCATATTTTTGAATTTATTAGAGTTTAATTGTTAATGTACGTCCCTACATATATGTGAAAATGAAGTTCTGTTCTTTGTGCAGGTCCCTTTTTCTCGATCCACGCTGAATCATGACGATGTTTTTATCTTGGACACTAAAGATAAAATCTTTCAATTCAACGGGGCAAACTCGAATATACAAGAAAGGGCTAAAGCATTGGAAGTTATTCAGTTTTTAAAGGATAAATATCATGAGGGGACATGCGATGTTGCAATCGTTGGTAAGTCATATGTTATATAGATTGAGTTTAGTCATTCCTTCACCTCTATCTATTAGATGTTTCTTGAACTGTTTCTCTTAGATAAATCATTTCAATCTGAAGATTTACATGATACTATAAACGGTTATTACAAGTAAAGGCACATTGTGTTTCACTAAGAGATAGTTTAATAAATTCGTTAACTCCCATCAACTTTCTTCATAATGAAATGCATGCAATTTGTGCTTTTATTTATGATAATGTAAATAAAATTGAAAGAGTGGAAAGATATTGCTACGTAATATCATTTTATTGATTTGTAATGAATCTGAATAAGACTGTTTTGAGTGAATAGGAATATAGCCAACGTAATTTGGTTAGAGACAATACTCTTTATGGTTCGTCCCATGATTGGTTGTTCTTTTCAGTGGGAGTAGACATATTTTGATGAGGGCATGAATTGAAATACATGGTAAAAGATAATTTTGTAGAACAGACTGGACATCTAATATATAATTGGCATAAAAAGACTACATGACATGTGGCATGGATGGTGAGAGTATTTTGTAATGAAGTGGTTCAGTCTAATTAGTTACTTTTGAGTGCTGGGTAATGTCAAGTAATATGCTCGTGTGTCGTGCCAGGACTATTAAGAAATTGCATCTACTTTAGAAATGTGTGGTTCATATGATCCAAAAATATCATGCAAAGAATTTTACCAGCATTCACTATTTTATCTCTCTTACCCTTTAATGTGATAACTCTTGAGGTTCGCATCTTTTTTTCTTGAACAATTTTTTTTAGCATACACTTTTTTCATCTCTAATTTATCTTGAAATTGGACATTCAAGCTTGATAATGGAAGTTTTACTTTTACTTGAAGTTGAAACCAGAATTAGTAAAATGCCAGGAATAGAAGGTTTACTTTTACATGTTATTATGATGGGTATGATGATATTAAGTCCAGACGGAAATGATGCTGTTGGATTCAATAATGCTTCTGAGGTATGAGAACACAAATGCTAGAAATGTNCATGGGATCATGTGAGAAGTGCCATTTTGGTGAGAAGTGTGAGAAGTACTTTTAAACTGTTGATCACTTTTAATCAAATACCCTCCCATGAATTGCGGCTTAACAGGGAAATGATTCGGTGCATCGTGGTGCATCTTATCTTGGTGCATCTCATCTTAATGTTCGTTCATTTCTCATCCAATGATATGTTCTTCTGTGACTCACAGCCGTAGGGATAAATATGGAAATGTAGTATATACAATCAGCTTAAACTTAGTTGATCTCTTATTATGTCAATGTTTTCAGTTCTTAAAATCACAGAGGACCAGGAATTTGTAGCATGATTTTCTGAAAGCTTTTTACATGATGATTAGATTCTCTGCAAACTTTTTACAACATGGTTAAATTCTACATAGTTTCTAGTTTCTAATCCGTTGTTTTTATTCCTTTCTGTAACATATTTCAGATGATGGAAAGCTACAAGCAGAGGGGGACTCTGGTGAATTCTGGGTCATTTTTGGTGGGTTTGCTCCCATTGGCAAGAAAGTTGCAAGTGAAGATGATATAATTCCAGAAAAGACTCCCCCAAAACTTTATTGGTATAATTCCCCTTATGAGTTTCTTGTGATGATTATGCTTGTCGACCAATTATATAAAGACCCACAGAATTTTCATGCACTATGCCATCTTTGCTCTATTGCTTAGTGGATTCAATGGGAAACAGTCAAGTGTCATGTCAAGTGAAGACCTTTTTTGTGATTGGCAAAATGTATCAACTCTAGAAAAGAAGAGAGAAGAGAATAGGAATTACAAATTTGGTTGCGTATTCCTTGAGAAAAAAAGAAGATACAAGGATATATATATATATATATATATATATATATATACAGGAGCATAGGGATTTGGTGGTTATAATTATCCCCAGATATTCATTATTTAAAATTAAGATTGACTAGACTAAACTTTGAATAATCAGTTCCTTGAAACCAGGAACTAATCCTAGTAGTAGTTATCCATATCTCAACCTTATCCTAGTAGTCATTATGCAAGGTTTTCCTGTGGTTGTGAATGGGTGCCACTGGATCAAAGGCCACCTGGTTAAATTAAAATGAGGCTTTTAGATAAAGATAGATATTATTTGCTATTGCTGGCATTAGGTCCTCCATTCTAACCATTAATCTCCTTCTTCTGCAGCATTTCTGAAGGTCAGGTGAAAGAAGTAGATGGTGAACTTTCAAAATCGCTATTGGAGAATAGCAAATGTTATCTAATGGACTGTGGTGCAGAGGTTTATGTTTGGGTTAGCAGAGTAACACAAGTGGAGGATAGAAAAGCTGCTATGCAAACTGCTGAGGTAGGCTTTGGATTTAATAGCTTTCTCTTGTGTGTCAGTTATTTATTCTCACCTGAAAAAAATTGGCAGGAGTTTCTTGCTAGCCAAAATCGGGCCAAGTCAACTCGTGTAACTCGACTTATTCAAGGTTACGAGACTTATTCGTTTAAGTCCAACTTTGAGTCCTGGCCATCGGGTTCAGCACCTTCAGCTCCTGAGGAGGGTAGAGGAAAAGTTGCAGGTAATTCTATTGTTTCCTAGCAATGCTACTGGAAGATCCATTTTTTCATAGCAGGCTATTAATTATCATGCCATTTTATATATATCACTAGCTCTGCTGAAGCAACAAGGCGTTGGCCTTAAAGGGCTGGCAAAAAGTTCTACTGCAACCGAGGAAGTCCCACCTTTGCTTGAAGAAAATGGAAAAATCGAGGTTTGATCACAAACAGATTGCTGTAGTGTTCTGGTGTCGAACATTTTCTGTTGCCCGTTTTTTTGTTTGCTATAGAAGTGTTGATGTTTTTGCCTTTCAGGTGTGGCGGATTAATGGCAGTGCTAAGACACCAGTAGCTAAGGAGGACATTGGTAAATTTTACAGTGGAGATTGCTACATTGTCCTTTACACCTACCATTCTAGTGAAAAGAAGGAAGATTACTACCTGTGCTGTTGGATTGGCAAAGATAGCATCGAGGTACATTGAAACCAAATTAGCTTTATGTGTTCAGAATATAAGTGTGTTTGTTTTAGTATATTGGAGTATCAGTATGCCTCTGCATTGATGGTTGAAATCATTTAAATAACTTAAGCAGTAAGCGATTCACATTTTGTCTTATTATATCCACACATTTGTTTTTTTATTACATGGCCAAATTTTGGCATCATAGTGTGTACACTTAAATGCATTTAATCAAACCATGTGGTGCCTTTTATCCTATCTATTTGTGGTGCTATTATTCAAACCTTGTTAACCAGATTTATTTTCTCGGCACTCTTTCTTCTTGTAAGCTTGGTAATCTTTTCGTTGTTTGCTTCTCCACTTCTTATTGTAGTTCTATTGCTTCTCCCTTATTACTTGCCATAAATAGTCTGCTATTGTGTTCTTTTATTATTATAAGCTTCTTTCAGCGTACCATATTGTATTTTGCCATATGTAATGGTTTGATGCTTCTACTTGGACATTAAAAATTCAGTGTTGGCAATTATTGTGATGTGCATTTGTCTCCTTTATGTTGATAACATGGTGCTCTTGATGCATCTATGTGAGTGTTCTTCTGTCAGGCATGAGTTTCTATGTTTCTATTGTTTGATTTTTGCTGTTATTGATCAACTCTCCTTTTAGTACAATGTTAGATACTCTTTGGGGCCTTTGATCAACAATTATGATTTTTTATTAGTGAAATGTAAAAATAGGCAGTTCTAGCCTACAAGGTTCACTAATTTATTCTTTTATTTGCTTTTGTGTTTTAATCTACGTGTGATCAATCCTTGAGATAAAAACTGATCATATTCAATGATCCTTCAGGATGACCAAAATATGGCTGCTCGACTGGCTACAACAATGTTCAACTCACTTAAGGGAAGACCAGTTCAGGTAGGGTACCATGATTATTTTCTACCTGTTGAGTTGGTATTTTCAAAACTTAATATTCTTCTTTTGCAGGGTCGTATATATCAAGGGAAAGAGCCACCACAGTTTGTTGCCATCTTTCAGCCTATGGTTGTGTTGAAGGTACATCCATCACATTTGTAGTTTTCAAAATTTGCTGGTGTTTTGCTGTGATATTAAATTCAAATGTATATTCTCTTACAAAATTTGATGCCAAATGATCGCAAATGTTTTGTTATTAGGGTGGATTGAGCTCTGGTTACAAAAACTACATTGCAGACAAAGGATTGAATGATGAAACCTACAGTTCAGATGGTGTGGCCCTTATTCAGATATCTGGAACTTCGGTGCATAATAATAAAGCCGTTCAAGTAGAGGCGGTATGCTCATCCACTTTTCAAATTAGGCTTTTAAGTTATTTATTGGTACTATGTTATATGGGGATTCTGTTTGCTGTCACTGTTGCCTTTTTAATTATTTTCAGTCTTCCATTTTTTTTGTTCTTTTCTCAGATTTAACTCTTAAATCTGCCATCCACAAGAGTTGTTTTTTTCTTTTATATGCCCTTTTCCAATTATTCAACTTGGATTATTACCTCCCAAGAATTTCTAGCACCAGGATTTTAAGTTGCTGGATGATGATGTTAGTGACTGCCATTTTTTAAGATTTAACTGAACCAAGGCTTATAACATGTGTCAATATGATCTCTTTCAGGTGGCAACCTCATTAAATACTTATGAATGCTTTCTTCTTCAATCTGGGTCATCATTGTTCACCTGGCATGGAAACCAGAGTACTGTTGAGCAGCACAACATAGCTGCAAAAATTGCTGAGTTTCTGAAGGTATGCCTTTAAATCTTCTTAACCTATGTGCTCAGTAGGCTTATTTTATTTTCTCGTAAGCTTGATATAAGTTTGAAGTGCCACTTTCATTGGCATTTTGAAGTATTTGACTTATAAGTTGGCATTTCTTTTTATGCTAAATCCTAAATGATATTGTTCTTACGTTCACTTTTTTGCCCTCTTGATCGTGTCAGAGTACATCTTAATAAATGGGTAATTGGGAAAATATCATTTGGGGTGTGTTTGGTTAATTGAGATGATAAAAATCTAAAAAAGCTTTATTTGGAGTGCTCATGTTTCTGTTCCTTAACAATGGATGAGATGATGGCATCCAGTGAGGAAAGGACTGAATGGTGAATAGAATGCAACTGTAGTTATTATTTAATATAGAAGATAATTTTAGGCCTTCATATTACTGACATCCATATCTTTGTGGTTAATCTTAGTGTCCCTTTCTTTATCTTTCAGCCTGGAGCCAATGTGAAATTTGCTAAAGAAGGAACAGAGAACTCAACTTTCTGGTTTGCACTTGGAGGGAAACAAGGTTACACGAGCAAAAAACTAGCACAGGAAACCGTTAGAGATCCCCACTTGTTTGCATTCTCATTTCCTAAAGGTTTCACAAACATAACCATTTGCTTTACACTTGTCCTTTCATAGTTATTGCCCAATTATAACCTCTAATTAGTTCTTTGTTCTCATCTGTGTTGCTGCTTTGTGGATCTGCAGGGAAGTTTGAGGTGATGCCCGTCATGTTGTATATGCTCGTTTCACTTAATAATTTTCCCGATGAATGCTAAACCATGTTCTCTTTTTTTGTGACAGATTGAGGAAATCTACAATTTTTCACAAGATGATCTGTTGACAGAGGATATCTTAATATTGGATACACATGCGGAGGTGTTTGTCTGGGTTGGTCAGTCAGTAGACACCAAGGAAAAACAAAATGTCTTCGAAATTGGCCAGGTACTTGTTTAGTTTGGTTTAATTCTTCATTTCAAGACTGTTTTTCGTTATTTCATCTGTTTTTTTTAATAAACTTGATTTCAGAAATACGTAGAGTTGGCTGCATCTCTGGATGGACTATCTCCATGTGTGCCTTTATACAGAGTGACAGAGGGAAACGAGCCTAGCTTCTTCACAACATTTTTCTCATGGGATCCTGCAAAAGCTAATGTATGTGTTGTTCTTACTATTCCTTTATAGTATGCATTGCTCTGATTAATCTGCATGTAGTTGTGTTCCTGATGATGAAAAACAATAGTGTTATTTTCATCAAGAATGCTAAAATAGATGTAATGAATGTTTTTTTTACAATTTAGATGCTATGATTCTCTTTGTAGTTCACATATTGCATACATGTAACAAATGCTATTTTACTTCAGAGGTTTGATATTCAGAAAATGAAATTTGCCTTTTTATCTTGGTTCTCTGTAACATGCAAAACTTTCAATTGTTACAATGTCTTTATGATGTGTGTTTTTTATAAGGCCATCCGTATATCTTATCTAATTGATATTAGTAAGTATGTATATTGATTTGAAATTCATGTGCCTTTTCAATGCGATTAGGCTCAAGGAAACTCGTTCCAAAAGAAGGTTATGCTATTCTTTGGGTTCGGGGGCAGCCATGCAGCAGAGGTAAATGAATCCTATATTTCAGCCCATCTCTTTATCGAGAATTTCTTGGTTGTGGGATGTTTTAATATCTTTGGCGTTATCACAGAGCCAAGATAAGTCCAACGGAAATCAAGGTGGGCCAACTCAAAGAGCTTCAGCCTTGGCAGCCTTGAACTCTGCTTTTAAATCATCACCAACCGCCAAATCTTCAGCTTCCCCGAAGGTACCGAGCCGGGGATCACAGCGAGCAGCTGCAGTTGCTGCTTTATCTTCGGTTCTCACTGCCGAAAAGAAGGGACCTTCTGATGCTTCTCCTGTCCGACCCAGTAGGAGTCCGCCATCTGAAGGTGGCTCACCCGGTACTCATCCTACAATTACTCTTATAATTTGTCATCAATCTCTGCAAAAATCGAATTAAAAAGTTCTTAACGGTCCATGACTCTTTGCAGCCATAGTAAAGAGTGAAGAACCTTCCGATGGTTTGGAGAGTAACGAAGGTTCAGAAGCTGGCACAGGGACATTTGAGCCAGTTCAAGAGACCAATGGAGAAGATTCAGCACCAAAGTCAACAACAGAGGAAACCGAATGCGTTAGTGTAGACAGTCAGAGCACTTTCAGTTACGAGCAACTGAGGGCTAAATCCGAGAACCCAGTTACAGGAATTGACTTCAAGAGAAGAGAGGTTAGATGTAGTTTCCTTATTTCGTAACAAATATAATAAAGGGTTTTGAGTTCATGGTATAATAATGTGATGTATGTGTTGTTTTAGGCTTATCTTTCTGGTGAAGAATTTGAGGCAGTACTTGGGATGACGAAAGAGGCATTTTACAAAATACCGAAATGGAAGCAAGATATGATGAAGAAGAAAGTGGATCTGTTCTAGGAAGGAGGAATTGATAGAAACATTCTTTCAATTCTTGTTATTGTGCTGCATGTGATGATGATGATTATAGGAGTTAAGTTAGTATGGGGTCGGGTTGAGTAAAGAGTGATTTTTTTGCCTCTCTTTTTGCTGCTGCTGCTGCTGCTGGTGTTACGTTACGTTACGCTACGCTATGCTATGTTTTTCGTCCATCCGTTCTTCCGTTCGATTGTTGGATGGAGGGGTGGGTGGTTGTTAGATTTGGTTGGTTGGTATGTGGGTTTGAGTTTGTTTTGTTTGTTGATGGTATTTATTTATTGTTGGGAAATGAAGACTGTAATTAAACATCATGTGTTTGTATTTCAACTCTCACATATTTAGGTTGAAAAAAGCTTGATTATGTTTGCTATTCTTATCTTCTACTCCATTTTAACTCACTCCGATATTTTTAATAGGTTTTTATTAAAAAAAACCCGCAAAAGATTAGTAGTTTATGACTTCTATTACCAACATATGACAAAAATACAAAATATCTAAGAGCATCTCTAATGCAAGGTTTTTATAAGCAACTTCTTTAGGTTCTTAAATAAGAACCTTGGTTCTTACCATGAAATCATGGGCGAACCTTTTCATACTTGAGGTTTTGGGTTCAAGTCTTGTTAAAGTCATTTTTTAATTGATTTTAGTTTTATTTCATCATATTTATTGTGTTTATGTAACACTACTTTCTCAAAACTTTAATTAAATGAAAATAGTTTCAAAAGTTACCAAAATGTCATTCAATAAAATAAAAACATCTGTTACCGAGTTTTAAACAACTAAATAAAATCACTAAAAGGAAATTCCCATAATATTCTATAAACGAAATGAAGAAAAAGGGGTCCTTGGAACTGTCTGCTCATACTTCTGGAGTCAAGCCAGGACTTTGCCTTTATCTTTTCCTGAACTACCTGAAAAAAGGTAAAATGGCAACGGGTAAGCGAAATGCTTAGTGGGCATACACAACATATAACCTACACCATAGCATACATATACATACACATACTAGACTTAGTTGCATGCACTGAACATACTGAATAACTGATAAACTGAATAACTGAAATCCCCCGACTCATAAAGGGCACGAGGCTGTCCCTTCCTCAACTCACAAATGGCATGATGCTGTCCCTTCCTCAACTCACAAATGGCATGAGGTTGTCCCTTCCTTAACTCACAAAGGCATGAGGCTGTCCCTATACTGATCAACTGACGAACATATATACACACATGTATAATACAAGTTACATGAAGTATAACTCACCTGGTAAAGTTCTAGTGTTAAGTTCTGGTACTCGTACAAGGCTCAAGACAAGTCACCTAGTGCAATAAACAAACATAACACATCAAAACATAACCTGAAATGGGGTTCTAAAGTCTACCCGATCCCCTTAATCAAAACGACAAAGCGAAACCCCACCAAATTCTACGAAACATTCCCAAACATCCTATT
>LUCG01024185.1:0-10529 GCA_001633085.1 Carthamus tinctorius | reverse complement strand
TTCTTGGAGAAGTCAATAAGTTAAAATGGAGTTTCATACCTCAATCCCAAACACCCTCTAAGATGACAATTGACACCTTGAACTAACGGTTTCTAGGGTAGACCATGTTTTCATGAGTTGATTAGCTTGAGTTTAGCTTAAGTTCTATGTATGGGTGCAAAGCAAATGCACAGATTATTTGGTTTATATGGTTGCAATTGCAAGATTTATAACTACAATATCTTTTATTTTGTTAGTTATGGTGTATTATTCTTAAGTTTATTTGTAATATAAGGTGTTTAAATGCATTTTTTTGAAGTGATTATTGCAACTTGAAGAATCAAATTACGAGAAAGGAGCAGTGGGTTATTATTATGCTTATCTAAGTAATCGTTTTTTTAAAGCTATTTCATAACTGGTTCTCCAAGTTCTTACCATTTTAACCCTAGATAATGAGAAAGTTAAATGATAAATCACTTTTTTCCCAAACATTAAAAGCTCAAGACGCAATAATCACATCGGATGGTTGGAACTCTCCATATGTAATGCGTCGAAACTTGGATTTCTCAAATTATGGATGCATGCCTTCTAACATGTTGATCTAGAAAAGAATTTTGGATATAAGAACTCCTTCCATTTAATAGCGTGTAGCATGGGGAAAAATTCATAAAGATTAGTAATACATGTAACTCTTGTAAGTGTTAGTATTAGTACATTATATCGATTTACATCATAGGAGATTATTATGTTTTTGTTGGATAAAGAATGAGATTTGTATATTTTAACTATAAGAATTGGCAAACTGAACTTTGGTGCTGAATTTGGGGGGGATGCATTTTCAAGTGTGTTATAAGTTAAGGGATTGTTTGCCGAAGTTAATTATTTGCCGTCATTTATATCGATTCAAAAACCATGATGAACATGTTGATTCTAACCATTTGGATAACAAGTGTGGTATTTTTGTTAGAGATCATGCTCACTTTTGTTAAGCTGTGGGGCGTCTATTGGAAAAATAAAGTACATACTCAAGTTTATAGACACAATATACATGTACGTATATATATGTTGTGTGTATTGCTTGGAATATATACTTTGGTCTGCTTGTGCTTATTATATAAAGATGTCGATGCTTTCCTTTGGCCTATCAGTTTTCTTTAACGTCTCTAACAATGTGTCTTGCTTTTCTACACACGAAGATACCATAAGCACGGATTTACTACACTTTAGCTGGATCTATTATTTGTGACATCCACAAAGTTCTTTAAGCTATGCAACCCTGGATCTATTATTGTGAAACAGAAATGGTAAATCTTCTTAACCAATCCTCATACTTAGCCTCCTAATACCAAGATGATGACTCTTGCACACTCTATGCATTAATTTTTCCATCACCTCATATCTTTCCTAGGATTTTGCCATCTATCATCATTTTGTTATTAGGAGGATGAGTAAGGAGAATTTAACATTACTCCTAGAGTTGAAGTGTTGAAGTTTGGCATGATTAAATGGGGTTTTGGTTTTAAAGCTTAAAGATTATTTAAGTAAGTAGGGATCATGTAAACCACATGCTTTGTCCTGTTAAGATTGTCTACCTAAATTTTAAGAGTCACCTTAGTGAGAAACTTTCAAAATGGTCGATAAATGGTAATCTGAACAAGATTTCAAAGGACTAGCATAAATCTGAGAACTATCAGCTGAGCTGGACAGCCTTGAATTTTTGCTAGAAGCCGAGCATTACAACAGGCAACAGTTAATTCATACAGGCTCAAGCTTGAGATTGAAACCGGTGTTCATCTGGTAACAGTTTCTCAAATAGAACTTGAAAACCGCCATTGGAATGGCGTAGGTCTTAAGCCCAAATGCCTGCTACTTAAAGTTGTTTTTTCCCATCTGCAGAAGTGATTAGCCACAAGCTCTCGGCTTGGTTGAAGATTTTGCAGGTTTTGACTGTTGAAATGGTACACGATATTTCTTGTTTTCTAGTTTTGGGGAAATGAAGAAGAGGCTTCTGTAAGCTTGGCCACAGAACCTTAAAGCAACCTTATGTGGAACTTTACACAAGCGAAGGTTATAAAAAACGTATTGTTCTGGTTGCTTTATAGTTCTTGTGGAAACCCTTTTGGTGTTCGACATCTTTTTTTTATATTCCGTTCAAGTGTCTAGTTGATTCAACCAAACTTATGGTCACATTGAGCCTCTCCATTACTGCCAAACCTTGACTGTATGGCCTTGTAAGTTACATGTGCCATTCAGTCGAGGGGGCAGTCAAAGTTCTCATTCTAAACAGTCATCCAACGATCTTTACCTTAAAGGGTATCATTGGAAAACTGTATTTGCTCCCTTTTCGGATGTCGGTTGATGAACCTTTCTTCAGGATTTCATATTCAAGCTTCTTGAGGTGTGCTGAATCTCTCATAGCTTCTTGCAGCAGTTTCTTTGTTGATGGGAGACGGATGCTTGAATTTCATGGATATTTTACGAGTGGGTTCTTAGTTCTTGGAAACGGGCGAATGTTAATGCAACATTGCATAGAAATGTGAAATGTAGCTTAACGGTAATGATGGAAATTACTATTACTCCTGTTTCCCCTTCAAAAGGGATATTGTTTGACTTTCAAGGTAGTACTACTACATTTCAACTTCAAAATTGATATTGGTTCATTAAATTTTGAGGGAACATTATAGTTGCATCAAACTTTAATAACAAAATACAACAAACCGTAAAGTGTTCGGTGTTATATTCGTGACAAATACCCATATGCTTTTGCATTTGAAATGTAGTTTGTTTGACTTCAAAAGTCAACGTTATCCTTCTTAACATTGGCCATATGCACAAATGTAAATATCTTATTTCTGACCGTTTAGAATTGGATGGTACGTTATGGGTATCTAGGAGGTACTCTACTTCTATAACTAATAACTTATGATGCCAAAGGTCAAACGGTCTGGCGTTGCGTTTGTTTCTTATTGGTCACCAATTCGACTCCGGACTCCCCTTAGGGCCACTGGAAAATTTTCATAGTTAACTTCATGGCCCCATGGGGTTAGTCGAGGTGCACGCAAGCTGGCTTGGACACCCACGGTTATCAATATAAATATATATTATATAGTAAGAAGCAATCAAGAAAGGTGCAATGTGCTACGCTTTCTTTTGTGCTTCCCTCTCTCTCTCTCTCTCTCTCTCTCTGTCTCCTTTTGTTGAATTTACAACAGTACGATACCTCTCGTTTCATGTTCTTAATAACCGTTGTGGGTGAAATGTATGATTCTCTGTGAATATTCTTTTACGTTTAGTCCCTTGTGTTGGTGGCTATAACCGTCTTTTGCCCTTTTGGCCTGTGTAATTATATGCATGATATTGTTTTGGTGGCATGATTTTCAGAATGGGCAACCTCAAAACAGCGGTTCTGGAAGAGGGGGAGGTAGAGGCTTTAGAGGGGGTGGTTCGTCTTTCCGTGGAAGGGGACGTGGCCGAGGGCGTGGCGGTAAAACCACTACTGGTCAGCCAAAACCCGCGTGTATGGCATGGTGTGAGCTCTGTCGGGTTGACTGCAACACTCTTGAGATTCTCGAAAATCATAAGAATGGGAAAAAGCATAAAAAGAACTTGAAAGTACAGGAAGAGTTGCAGAAGCTTGCAGCAGCCAAAACGCAAGAAACCCAAGTGGCTGCCGCCGCTGCTGCCGCCGCCCCTGAAAGACCGGAAAATCCGGGTTTGACCAAAGTCGAAAATCAAGTGGTGGAGCCTCGAGAACAAGGGGGTGGTGGGTCGAAGAGAAAGATGAGAGATGGAGAAAGGAAATCTGCCGAGCCTTCGAAGAAACCCAAGGAAATCATACCTTTTATTTGCGAGCTTTGTGATGTGAAGTGCGAATCGGCTCCTACTTTTGACAGTCATCTGAAAGGGAAAAAACACGCGTTTAATCTTCAACGGTTTCAGGAACAGCAAGCGAGTTTGGGACAAGCGGCTCTTCAGGCGCTTTATCCGGCACTCGAAGCTCTGTACCCCGCGCTTCTTCAAGCACTTGCTAATCAGACGAATGCTAACGCTTCAACTTCTGCTGCAAATGGAGGGCTTGATCAACAAGTTCTTCAATGGCTGCAAGCTTATTTGCCTCAGACGGGGCCTGCAGTTCTTCCACAAGGCCCTGAATCAGCAGCGGTTCCAGCTCTTGAAGCGCAGGGTCCGAACCAAGAGGCTAAGAGTGTGGAGGGTGTGAACCAGGTGGAACCGGTGGTCAAGACTGAAGACCAGGTGGAATCTACGGTCAAGAATGAAGAGAAAGTGGAAGCTGAGATGAAGAATGAAGAGAAAGTGGAAGCTGTGGAGGCCAAGGTTGAAGAGCAGGTGGAAGCTGAGAGCAAAGGTGCTGAAACAAAGCAGTGAGATGGTGTTTTTGAGTTGTGGTGTGGGATTTGGGATCCCTAAGAAGTTTAATTTGGAGTTGTTTTTGGGTTTTTAGATGTATATCACATATTGCATGATGATGATACTGTTTAGTCTTGAATTTGAGTACCCTTTAAGGTCTAAAGAAATAGCAGGCAATTATGCAGACTTATTAGTTTATTTTCTATATAGATTCATTATATGAGGGGTGTTTCTGGAAAGTTAAGAAATTTTAGACTATTTTCCTACAAACAGATTTTTTAAATTCTTTTTAGATGGAGAAACTAAGGAGTATAAAAGTTCTTAAAATTTGGAGAAACCTTTAATGAAGATAAATGTATTTTAATAATATATCTTTTTTAATTATATAGTTTTTTAAGAAGTTTATTAGTATTACTATTAAGTTTTAAATTATTTGTATAATATAATTAATGTTAGAATATAAGGGGCCGTTTTGCTTCATAGAATTGGATGGAATTCATAGAATTGGATGGAATTCGAAGGAATTGAAATGACGGATTTCATTGACCAAATTCCTTCTTGCTGTTTGGTTCATAGAATGAAAACTAAGGAATCCTTCGAATTCCTTATATCAAGGAATTTGTCATTCCAAGCCATATCCCATGGAATTTGTTGGAATCATCCTACCCCTTTTCGTTTGCTCCATCTATGACTTTCCCATCTCCAACCATCGTTCTCTCATTCCAAATCTTTTTACGGTTCGGTTCGGTCCCATTTTTTTATTTATTAAATAATCAGATTATTAATATAATTAAATAATCAAATTATATATATAATAAGAATAATATAATTTAAAGCGGTTCGATCTTTGGGGAAACCAAGTATGTTCGGTTTGGTTTTTTTCGGTCGAGATGGAAATCGAACCGTTTTCGGTTTNGAGATGGAAACCAAAAATGAAATCGAACCGATTTCGGTTTTCGGCTCGGCTCGGTTTTTCTCGGCTGAGATGGAAACCAAAAATGAAATCGAACCGATTTCAGTTTTCGGCCTGGTTCGGTTTTTTCCGATCGAGATGGAAATCACAACCGATATCGAACCGATTTCGGTTTTCGACTCGGTTCGGTTTTTTTTAGTCGAGATGGAAATCAAAACCGAAACCGAACCGTTTTTTATGTTGGATTCATTTTATAGTGTTTCGGTTTCGGTTTTTGTTTCTTTTTTTCCGGTTTCGGTTCAATTTTGGTTTTTGCTCAACTTACTTTTTACAATTAAATTCCAATTCAAATTCTATCCAACCAAACACGACCAAAATGTGTGGTCAATTTCCAATTCCAATTCTTTTAAAGTCAAATTCCTTGATGAATTCCAATTCCACCGAATTCCATTTCGCGAACCAAACGCTACCTAAGTTTTAAAATATTTGTATAATATAATTAATGTTAGAATTTAGGAATCGAAATAATTGTTATAGTTAATCGAAAAAATTGTTATAGGTAAATGTGGTTTTTCTGGATTTTAAATTTTAATTTTCAGCTTTTTACTTAAAAAACTATAGAGAATTTGCTTGAGTTAGATCTACTCTTGCTAAGTGTTTGGTTCACAGGATTTCAATGGAATTTGAATGAATTGGAAGATCAATTTCATTGACCAATTTTTTTTCAAGAGTTTTGGTTTACCTATGGCTATGAAATGGAATTGAATTTCATACATTGCATCATTCATGAATTTGGTCATTCTTCCATCACAATTAAGAAAGAAATTCAATTACATTCCATCCCATTTTCTTAAAAAGTCAAAATTATCCCCCATCTTCACTACTTGATTTACCCAGACCTTTATGAACCTCTATTGACCACCATCGACCACCAACGATTTGAACTGCCGACCACCGTTCTGAACCACCATCAACCACTACCGATAGGAACCACAAACCGACGACCATCGGTATGAACCACCTTGGGTCTGAACCATCACCGACGACCATTGATATAAACCAACTTCGAAGACCATCACCAGCCTGAAACACCTCCGACCACCACCGGTCTAAACCACCACCGATAGGAACCACAACTGACGACCACCAATATGAACCACCATCGGTCTAAATCATCGTCGACCACCACAGTTCTGAACCATCGATATAAACCAACATCGACGACCATTGATATGAACCACCGTCGACCACCACCAGTCTGAAACATCGCCACCGAGCACCAACCACCATCAGTCTGGACCATCGTCGATCACCCCTGTCTGAACCACCATCGATCTCAACCACCACCAACCACCACCGTTCTAAAACACCGCTTACCACCGCCGCGACCCCCACCGATCGGAACCATCATTCTGAACCATCGTCGATCATTTACTAATATATCATTACAATTGCAAAGTTAGATTATGTGAACCAAATAGACATAATCTATTCTTTTTAATAAATTACATTTTAATGTCTATCAACCAAACAAGTGATCAAATCTATACCATTCTAATCCTTTAAAAGTCAAATTCCTTTATGAGATTCTAAATTAAGAGCATCTCTAACGGTATCCCTAACTATATAGGCTATTTAGTTATTGTAGTGAGCTAACTTTGGAAATAGAAAAACCCATTCCAACGGACACTCTACATTGACACCCAATTTTAATTTTCATTATTTCACTCACTTTTGTGAGGAGCTCATTACAAATATTGTGTATTACCTTACTATATACATAATACATAGGTACAACATGGCATTTGTTTATTCTATTTTAGAATTCGTTTGGCAAGTTGTTGAATGTTTTAATCTAGAACAATAAAGTGGGAAAAATGCTTAGTAGACTTCGTATGATATAATGCAATATGAAATATGGTTATTTGATAAATATTCTAAGTGGATAGTCTGAATGACAACAAATTACCATTTTAACCTTTTTTATGATTTAGTTTCGGATGAAATATAGATATTTGGTAATATCTAAATGAAACATTACTTTGCAAATATAAACTACGAACTCAATATTATTCGTTCAGAATATTTCATATCAGTAAAAACAAGCATAATAATAGTGCTTGTTCAAGTTCTAGATTAAAAACTAAAACATTTATCGCTCTTCTTTCTCATGTCTTCTTTCTTCACCCAAGCAATCATATATTACTGAACACATTAGCCCTTTGGAACCCGCAAACCATTCCGACCGGCGGTCATTAGAATGTTGTTTGGGTAAAAATCTACTTGGTCCGACGACGACAAAAAGTGTAAGACATCATCAGGACTAAACATTTTGTATTAAGATAAGGTCCTGCGAAGATAAGTCCTGCGAAGACAGGTCGTACGATGTAGCCAATCGACATCCAAGACGTACGACCATCGTCAGGTAATGTAAGACCACTAACTCCTAACACTAACTGTTGTTTTAATAACTGTTTTAATACATGATTAAAGGCTATTAAGTGTAATTAATACACAACGGACATAACCGCCGACTAAGATTCAAGAACAATTAATACAATACGACCGTTACGACCGTTATCATTAAAGAGCATTAACTCCCAAAGCAATTACCAGAATCAACCTATAAAAAGGGATTGAAGCTCATTCACAAGGGAGACCGACAACAACACACTTAGCTACGAAGAAATATATTACTTTATTCTCTCTAGAATTACTTACAATCTGTTGTAATTTTCATACGATCGTTGTTGTTTTCTACTTGTAAACGTACGATCACGGCTCTAACCTTAAGGACATTACCCCTAGTTGGCGATACATAGTGCAACTTCGGCTGTCTCGTAAGTCGACCGCAGGTTTTTTCTTCAGTCTTGAGGTTTTTCCTGCGTCATCAAATCTCTTGTATCATTTTAACATTATTTGCACGCTTTTATCGATTGTTTCCTATCTTTAGATGGATAAGCCTCATAAGCTACCTTAAGTCGTCTTGAGTGCGATTTTTGGCATTAACAATTTGGCGCCATCCGTGGGTCCCCATCTAGAGAAAACCTTTCTTCGATGTGCGTCAGTACTAGCGATTCCTTTTTGGAAGTTTTTATACTTGTCATTCGCAGGATACGGCTTTCCAAGCAAATCAAGATCCATTCTTGGTTGGTCTTCAGCAACAGTTATGTAACGTCTCATTTAAAAAAAACATATAATTTCCAAAGTTAACGGAAAAGTAACCCATAACATTGCGGAAGCTTCAAACAGTAACATTTAAAATCAAACAGAAACGATTTCCATATCCAAAACTTGCCAAGATTCGAAAAGGTATTACAAAGATTCATTAAAGAAACACCGAGTTATTCAAAACCATTCAATTTTCAAACATGCATAGTATTTTGGTAAGAACATCATCTCTCGGAAACATCCGTTTACTAAACCCTTAATCCAAACAAAACGGCTGGCTGAGCTACATAATCCCCCTGGAGCCATCAAGCGGGTCCCTTTCCTTTGTTAGAAGAAGAAGTACCTGCCACTAAAAAAATTTAAACAACAACGGGGTAAGCCTACGCTTAGTGAACACACATCTAAACCACATACCATCATGCATACATAACCATAATCACATAGCAATTCCCCTTCCTTATGGCTCAATACCATCAACGAAGAAATATGACATTGGTACCAGGCCTCTTAATCCGTAATATCTTCCCTAGGGGTATCACTACCACCGTAGGTACTATCATAACCCTTTTACATGCCAAACACACACATAATCACACATGCAACGTAATTACATACACATAACCATAAGTAGTATAGGTAGAGTACTCACATGTCAAGATGCCAACTAATCAAGTACTTCACAAGTAACTTATTCACCTCGTACCACCTATAAACACACACACACACACACACATGCATATCATAATCCGACCCAAAAATGGGTTTCTAACTCTATCCCGACCCTTACCCCGAAATGACATAGCTACACTAGTCTAAAATCTACCAAACTTCACCAAACATCAAGTTTCATCTTCCCTTAGGGGAGTATAAACAAGAAAACCCCAAACAAACCCGATTGGAAAAAGTCCAAAACCGGAAAAGTGCAAACAGCGGCTCACCGACGGGTCCCCACCCGCGGTTAACCCGCCGTTACCCACAGACCATACTCCAGCCGCGGGTTGCGACCATACACCAGGGTTTTCATCCCCAAACTCTAATTTAAACCAAATTCAGCCATAATCAAGTTTATACATCATCCCATAACCATATCTAACAATTATTGACATCAATTACACAAAATCACCACCCAAAAACACCCAATTACATGCAATTAACAAATCAAAACTTAACCCTAACTCAACTCAACGTAACCAACACATTAAACACATACCTTATTCGTACAATCCACCGGAAACGTGATTCTCTAGTGATCGCCTCCAACAATTGGTTTGGAACAACCAATTGCTTCTCCTCTTCCTCCCTTGCTCTCCAAATCTCCCCTCTCTCTTTTCTGTTCTCTGAGATCAACCAAAGCCAAAGAAGGGAATTTGGAAGTCCCTAACTACTTATATACATGCCTTAAACCTCTAACTTTCAGAATTAGCATAACGCCCCTTTAACTCCTGAAAACAACATAACCTGCAAATAAGTTAACTCTCCTCCGACTTAAACAGTTAAAATACTTAACTTAGAAAAATGGGGCGTTGTAACTTACAAGCTGCCCAACAACAAATTGAGGCTTTAACTAATCAAGCGGTGCAGGCATCAGGAGAGATCGCGCGATTTACGGCACATAATTCTTAGGCGAGGCATCACCAACCCACACCAATATTCGTACCCCAGAACAACTAAGAACATCCGTTCGTCGTGCCTGCATTCGTTCCGCAAGATAACTTACGACAGTCGTTCGTGGACCCAGCCTTTGCACAACAAAACAACTTAAGACCCCCATTCGCTACATCTGGCAATGGACCTCTACTTCCACCACACCCTCGACCTCTAATGTTCAATTACGTCCAAAATTATTTAAGACAAGGAATGTACAATCTCATTCCAAATACCCAAGTTCAACCTGTTGATCCAGCTCCTCTATGACCTGATGAAATACCAATGCTCCTATCTCAAGTAACTNCTTCACACTTCAAAGCATCCATACACATAAACGCATCAGCGACAGCTTGTCTCCCTGACTCCGTTCAGCGACAGCGAGAGGTGCTACATGCTAAGTATTCTAAGAAGACAAGTAGTCATGCCACAAGAACCATCAGCGTCATCTATT
>LUCG01024122.1:0-11494 GCA_001633085.1 Carthamus tinctorius | reverse complement strand
AAACAAGGTAAAAACCGAAACCTTCACAACTCAAATGCTGTGAAGGTTACATATATATAATACAAATCTTCACAGCGGAAAATGCTGTGAAGGTTTTGTCTTTTTACGTTTTTTTGANAATGTTCAATTTTTTTTACCTTCACAGGTGTTTTGATGTGAAGTTTCATAAAAAATATGTTGGTCTCACCGGTCTCACGGAAAAAGCTTGGTCTCACCAGAACTTAACCCTATAGAGTTAACCTCAAATATGCATCCAATGGTTGATAGCCTATTTTTCTTGTTAACTTAACTTTTCTACGACATACATCCCTGCAATTGTATAGTTGTCTTCTAGACAAACAAAGGAATAAAGGATGCATAAACTAATAAGCCCAAGAACCCGACTTTAAAAGCCCAGTGGGGCCCTTTTAACCCTAAAGCTTAGACCTTGTGAATCTTTTATTGTGATTGCACAAGATTGATCTTTTTTTTAATTAATTTGGTATCCGACCTGCTTTGCAAGCTGCCTAATCGCAGGATGACTGCTCGCTTTGTGAAAAGCTCAGAATCATCGTAAGGTGAACTTCATGGCTACAAGTGGGAGTTTTTCTGCTCCTAAGGTTCGAACTTGAGACCTACAAGTATTTAAACATCTTTGAACCAATTTTATGGTATATCAGTAAGTCTTATCTCCCACTTAGCACTTTAATGACAAGATGGTTTAACAAAATCCAAATAATTTTGTTTAAAAATGGGAAAATCGCATCAGAAACGAAACTTTAACCTAATTTCTATTTTGGAAAATCAACTGAAAAATCATCATTTTAGCCTATAAATACACAGTCCAGATAGAGGGCTATAAAAGGTTTTGTTGCTATGAATGGTTGTTACTCGGTTTTATGCCTTTTTAAAGCTTTCCCTTGAACCTGTCCCTATAAATATAAGTTTTTATAAGACTAAACATTCGAAAAACTTAACAAGGGCGCAGTTGTAAAGATGACATCTTTTTTCCCCTTTCTCTTCCCTGTCGAGAAGACATAAAATAATAACACCGCTTTGGCAAACATTCTTAACAAAAACTGTCCACCAGTCTACAACCAAATAAACAAAATTGGATTACAAGCAGAGCCAACGTGTTTTTAGTCTCATACATGTATAAAAATAATAACAATAATGTCATGTGGGTATGCTAAATTAACCATCATCAGAAATACAATCAAGCACATTAACTCTTTCAAGCTTTCTTTTTTCCATTGTTTGAATCTAATGGCAGAAGAGTCTGATTATGGAATCTGCCCCTGCAGTGAACAACCATGGCTGCCTTGGGTGGAACTTACAATCCAACACACCTAATAACACAACAACAACAAATCAGCCTCTCATCCACCAATTAACAAGTATCTTCTACAAAACCTGATAACACTTAAATTAAATGTCTCATGTTAAATATATATGGTCCTTCAAGAATCCATCTCTGGAGATATCATACTTTCAAATTTTAAAAACTTTAAGAATTTCTTTACTTTTTATTCTAATGCTTATAGAAAACATTGGCCCACTGGCCTAATAGTAAATGTTAGGTGGAGTGCATAGTCTGTTATTTGACAAAATCAATATGCAGTTCTAGACCGATTAGTATTTCCAGAATGTTTTGAAAACTATAGGATGCCAAAATCTCAAGTAGGCCAAGAACTAACCTCTTCCATTTGCGCTTGAATGGCCATGGAGTATCTCCAATGGAACGATAAGAGGGTTCTGGTTTAAATCTGAATACACCATGCCATGGAAAACATATGCCGTGCAATCATCAGAGCATGATGCAAACAAAGGATATGTGCGATGGAAGGCCACGTTTGTTATGTCTTTTGGGTGAGATCTGCATTAACATGACATGATCATAAAATCAGAAATGTAGATGGATAAACAAACTCAAATATAAGGAAAAAAAATATATCTACTGATTGTTTACTTAGGAAGAGTTTGTGGAAGCATTTACATACTTGAGAATTTTGTAAGGTTTTGATGAAAGATCCATGTCAAACCAACATAATTTACCATCCTTGCTCCCAACAATAACATTATCACCTGCGTGAAGATCACACCGTTTACAAGTCAACAAAAAATTTTCATTATAATTTTCATTAACAGTTGGAGCTAGAATAATAAAACCAAGAGTAGAAGAAACATACCACCAGGATGAATGGAGATGGATGAGATTTCACGAACCCCAGCTTCAAGCTTCTTGATGAACTTCTTCTTCACCAGATCATAAACACGAACATTCTTTTTTGTTGAAACAAAGAAAATGGATCGTGTGGGATGAAAAGTTGAAGACACGGGAAGACCATGCAACTTAAACGGCAATCTTTGTGTAAGTTTCTTTGAAAGCAGATGTATTAGCACGGCTTTTGATTCACGTAAGAAGAAAGTCAAGGTCTAACAATTCAGTGATCATACCAAATACAGGTAGACAGAAGGGGGAAAATAAGTGAAGATTCATGGTACTTCAATTTTCACAAATGGATTTCGATAGCTTGTCACCTAGAAACAAGATAGTTACAAGAAATGTGCAAGCATTACAAAATGAAACACAAAAAAGGATATCAGCAGGCATGACGGTAGAGAAATAGTCTCCTTTTCGATGCCATTCCACCGATGATACAGTCTGCAATGATGAACAAACATGTAAAGAAGTTCAAAACTAACTTAAGGCTTTCCGCTTCCGTTGAAAATGAGGTGCTAGTGACTGTATAGAAATACCTTAAAGTGTTTGATCCTGATTCCCTCGTATTTTTCGCATTGAGACCAGCTTACAGCAGATGCCATGCTTTCTAATAAAAAGCAAACACCAGTAGTCAAGTAAAGTTGATTTATAAAGAAGGCCGAATAAAGCAGACCCAAAAGTCACTAACCAGAATCATCTGGGGCAGTGGAAATTTCAACATGCAAAAGATCAGCAATCATCTTATGTTCTTCTTTCTCAATCCCAGTGTTCAGAATAAAAACATCTTGTCCCCTGCCAATAGTTTATGCATGCTGTCATTCAACCTTTAAAAATACAGACAAAAATAAAGAAAAATTATCAGTGAATTAATGCATCAGTCTTACATGGAGACTGCCACGAGAGGAAGCTCCGGTAAAGGATTCCATGCAACATGATGCACAGGTTCACCAAGTTCCCATATCTTGATACATCTACCAGTTTCAACCTCCCAAATACGAACTGTTCCATCATGGGAGCCTGCATTGATCACAGAAAAGAAGTTACACAAAGACCAAAAAGCATTTCTATAAATTTAATTTTTTTTGATATATTGTAAGTTACCGGAAGCAATATACTGCCCAGAGGGATTAGTAGAAAGTGATTTAACTGGACCCTTATGGCCTTTGTACTCAAGATAACACGTTGTTGGGTAAGGTTTAAGATCTTTGCGGCTTGGAAGCTTGGGTTTCAAGGACTCGGGATCAATGTTAATCTGAAACATCAATGAAGTTTCATGTCATACTAGAAAAAGATAATTATCATTGGGAGTTGCATGAAATCTTTGAATGGATAAACTGATAAGCTAGTAGTTGAGCGACAAGGTAATCTTTATTTTTCCAACACTTACACGCTTCTTTCGTGCCCTAGGGCACAAGTACAAATCCAAACAACGATCGAAAGATTCCCTAACACTCTTTTCATAAGCAGGAACACTTCTCAAAGACGTGAACCTAAATGATTGTCAGATGTGGATGTATTAGTACATATATACTACAAGTAAAGCACGAATCAAATAGATGGTTGTGCACAGCAAATTACCGCTTTGGGATAAACTTAGGCCGGTCCTCCTCAAACATAAGCTGATAAGCACTAATCTCTTCTTGTGTTGGAATGTATTCCAAAGAAGGATTGTAGGATTCCTCATGCCCTGAAAACATAGAGATGGATCATAATCTTTTAGGTTATACGCAAAAAACATCATGCAATTAACTTGTAATGGCTCAATACAGACAGAAAAAAGTCGATTAAAACAATCTAGAAAGTAGTAGAGAAGAAACTCAAACCTGGCAATTTAGGTTTGGGTGCAGGTATATACGATAACCCATGCCCTGCCTTATCTGTTGAGCTAGATTCATCACCCCATAAGTTATAGAAACGAGGTTCTTCTTTTGGCTTGTCAAACGTTATCAGCCCCTTTCGAATAGCCCTGATATACCTAACGACCTGATGTAAAAAGTAAGAACATGAGTGGATTGAATATAGAAGTACAGAGAAACAAACCTATAGATCCTTAAAAAGAAGTTGGTTCAATTGCAAAATTTATTCCTTAAGCATGTTCAATTAGGCAACATTAAACAGAAAAAAAACAGCAATCAAACCCTCACAGCAACTTCCTTTGTCCAGTAATCAAATTGTTCAAGCATAAACAAGCATGACCATATGCACGAGTAATTAACATGTAACCTCCCAGTAGCAAAAAAGGGCAGCCCTTGCCTATTGTGAAATAGCTTAGCGACCATATCGATGAACAAAAAGAACAGAGCATGCTCCATACTCAGCAAAAACTACCCAGTATGTTCAAAAACTACTTATGCAGGAATTTATACATGTATGCAAGTATGTATGTATAATACCGATTTGCCTGTTGTTATTTAACGTCCTATGAGTGAAGCAAATTAAAATTTATCTTGTTATTTTTCTATGTATAACAATTAAAATACAAACATGATATTTTTTAGGATAAACCTGTGGGTGTAGATAGTGAGTCATATTAAGTACCCACAACTTTTGTGCACAGCTGCACACGGGTTAAACCAGTGTGTCCAACCTGGTCCGTTGCAAGATCATTGACCATTAACAATCAAGAAAAAAAAGGATGTCACCATGCAATATTTAACTTCCCAAATATTATTTTTGTGTAGAAACATGCCATACCCATGACACATCAAATTCAAACAACACACCAGTCAATAACTTGTCTTAAAACTAATCTAAAAGGAAAAATAATAATGATCAAGTTCAACATGCACTACATGAACCATGTTTCTTCTTAAGCAGCACTTTGTCACAAGAGTATTTACCTTTTTGCTTTCCCATTTTGAAGGAATAAAACGCCTCTTTGGTTCTGGGGCATTTGAGAGCGGATGCTTAGCACCATCCCAAGCAAACCAATCAACATAAGGCTGCAGATGGATAAAAACTATGAGAATTGCAATTGAGAATAGTAAAGATCCCCTCAAATACCGATCACAATATGTTGACATAGAAAAATGAAAAGCCACCAACCGCATGTGGATCAAAGTCTGCATGAGGCGCCTGTCCTTTCAACAATCTGCGGATAAGCTTCGTTTCTTCTTTAGTAAGTTCTACGTCCTCATCTTCAATGTCATCGGTGATCTTGCGCCTAGAAATGTCAAACAAAGACATAAGAAAAGTTCTGCAACATAAAATTTAAGAATACAAACAACCTTTTGGACATATCAATTAATTTGGCATGCAGAATTATATATTCATCCAGTCACATGAAGATGAATAGTCTAATAAAAAACACAAGCCTTAAGAGACTGAACCATTTTCTTTACCCAAACCCCTCTATTGGCCTATTATATCTGAAAGCGGCTTTTGAATATCAACTTCGTCTCAGGCTGTCAGCTTCATGCCGTTGTCTAGACAAAATCATCGCTATCCCTAGGTTGCTAGTCACACAAATACCATAATCACCCAGTATCAATCATTGTTACTCTAGGAGGGCCACGGACCTCAAATGCATTGTTCTCGCTGAACTGCCTCCTGCTCTCTTGGTTCTAACCATTACATATCAACTTCCAGAGGTTTCAACAAATTTAGAATTTGGTTTGAGCAAATCTCAGTAGATTCAGCAAGCAACACAGTGAATAAGAGGCTCTCAGATTAATTTGGTCATTGGTTGTGTGCTGAGATGAGCCAATTATAGGTTTCAACAGCTAGTTGATGATCATGGCTGTGGAAGTCAAAGTTGTGTCAGCTGTGTTTCAAACCTCAATTCTTTTTCTTCTCACATCTGCTTTATCAGGTTTCATTTTCGGTTGAACTTCATGTATCAAAAGATGATGCTTCATGGTAGCTCAGCAGTGTAGTGGGAGGCGATGATGGACTGAAGGGAAGCTGTTGTAACTAGTAAGGTTGAGGCAATGGCTAGGGTTTTCTATTAGGTTCTTTTGTCTCAGTCTACATGTTTTCAGCTTTATATGTGTTTGTTGTTATTTACATTGATTTTGTGTAGCCAGTGTTCAGTAAGTAATAAATCTTCAGGTCATTTCAAGTTTCAGGTACAAGTACGGTTATGATCTTAGATGGTCCTCAATCAGTTTATTCTGAATTGGGATTGTTTTAACAGTCATCTGGTTCTCAATCAGTTGGGCTCTCGGTTGTATGTGGTTTAGATATTCCATATCATCCAAGTATGTTTAGTCTTTTAGTTAGATAAATTTGTTGACTGTTAAAAGAAACCATTTATGATGTTCAAGCAAACAAACATTTAGCTAGTAGAAAATAGCAGTAGGAAAGCTGATACTTCTGTTAAATAAACCTCCAACCCACCAGCTATTTGAGTCATCAGTTCTGGCAAGAAATGAATCCAATTTATCAAGCCTCTCCTTCTTCTTGATTTTCTTTCCAGCAACATCATATCCAATATGTTCCTCCTCCTTGTACCACTCTAGAGGAACATCCCCAATAGTATTCCGAGGGCCAACCTATTACAAAAAATTAACATTAGAACCACTTCAAATATGTATCAACAACATATAAAAGAAACGCCCTGTGAACATAGATGCCTTAGACCATGAGTTCTCATAAACAAAACAAGGCAAATAATATGTCTTCCAACTTTGCATGGGTTTCACCAAAGACAACCCTGTTTCGCACCAAAAAAAGATACTATATATACCTCATCTTCTGATGAATCACTCTCATCAACTACTTCACGAGAATCCTCACTTGCACTTTGATCTCCTTGATTATGATCATCAACTCCATCACTCAAGCCACCTTCATTGCTTGGGTTTTCACCATCCTGACATTATAACAATACAGATAAGTAAATTAAACTTTTTTGCATGTCACGATATATAGTAAATGATTTACTTCATAGTCTTCAAAGAAAGGCAGCAATCTCTATTGTAAAATTTATCAACGTAAAAGAGTACCACCATGAAAACATAGAAGATAGAGCTAAATAAAGATAGATAACTGGATAGACGATAAGTAAAAATCACATTTATGTACGTCAAGTCACTGATAAAGTTGACTTCAAAATTTTGCAAGAGCAAGCCCACAGATTTTATAAATTGTAAAAATCTTGATAGAAACAGAGTAGGAAAAGATCTTTACAATTCACTAAACAGGTAATTACCATGTACCTCATCTTCTGAGAAGTCACTATGTTCGGACCCTGATTCTGATTCTGAATCTGAATTCCTTGAAGAGTCATCACCCTCAGAGAAGCCCTGGAACCAGACACACCATGTTAGCAAGCACGCCAATGATACATACTCGTACTTTACTTCTTGCAACATGATTATAACTTCCAGGTGCATGTATCAATAGTAATGTAAGCAAATAGCTAAACTAAAAGGCATTCATCCTAAACTTCCAAACAAAATTTCTATCCAGTACCAAGTGATAATTCTATTTTCCTACAGGTTCATTGTGCACAGGAAAATCTTCATTTGAAAATCCATGTCAGACATTTACCAAGAGGAGCCTTATGCATCCAGTATGCCATCTACTAACAATTTTAAAAAAGTAAAACATCGTCAAGTATCTTGATTCAGTACAAGAATCTCAAATTTATATGATAGTTTGTATAAATGCCAGCTATAAGTAGAAGGAAAACCACAATCTCCGTTAGAAAATGTGGGATTTGACACCATTTATATGATAATTAGATTCTCCCATTCTTACGGCAAGTGACGCCCATATTCAAACCAAATGCCGCATGCTTTCCCCAATTCCAACCATAAACTTGAGGATTTAAGTTGCTTTGCGCCATCAAGCTACCAATTCTTTTATTAAAATTGAACTTTCAATTGTCACCCTAGATATATTCCAATTTAACTCTCTATAGCTGCCATTCTAGCCATCAAAATAAAGTATTGACAGTTGGAATTAATGGACGTACCTCATCATCATCAGACACAACAGGGCTTTCAACACTACCGTCTTCAGAATCACTGGAAACTTCACTTCCGTTGGCAACAACTTGTTTCTCTATTGGATTCAAATCCTCTTCCTTCAGTTTCTTCCCTTCCTTCCGCATCTTCGTTGCTCGGTGGCTGATGACGAACGGAAAACGTGGCGTCTCCGAACAGCGAGAGACGAGCTGCCGGCGGGAGGTTTTGAGGAAGCCAAGGGTTTTAGAAGACAAGCCCAGAAAAAGGGTGTCGTTGATATTAGGAAGGAAGGGGTTCAAAAGCCCTAAAATTCTATTTATTTGACGACTCCATTGGCAAAATATTACGTTTTGGCCCCCTTACTTCTGGAATTTTCAATTTTAACCATATATAACATTTGCCATTCGGATTCGGATTTGTATTAATGTTAGGGTTGAATATGGTGGCCAGCTCAGTTGGTCGGATGCATGGTATAGTTCCCATATGGTGAAGATTAGGAGTTCGATTCCTACTAGGGTCCATTGTGGGGGATTTTCCTAGAACAGGTGTTAGGTTTGAATCTCAGCTGATGCCTTGAAGTCTTTTAAATGGAAACTGGATGGCTAGGTTGGGGGTGGTTATTCTTCTTGAAGAGGTTTCGTACTCGGGTCATCGTGACTTGGTGCCACTGTGGCACGATGATACTCCGTTGCACCAACATGTCGTTCAAAAAAAATTAATATTAGGGTTAATTTCATATATGCCCTTATTAAGATTCAAAATATCATATTTACCCAACTTAATCTACAAATATTATATATGTCTTTTCTAACTTATCAAAATATCATATTTATCCAAATGACAATTTTTATCAATTTTTAATCATTTTAAATCATATTTAATAATTTGTAATTATAATTTTTAATGAATTGACACCTTTACCCTTCTCTAAATCTACATGGTTTCTTCCATAGCAACATGACTTCTCGTTTACTTCTCTGGAACAGAGACTTTTTTCTCAGAACAAAGCAACCTGGGCTTCTTCTTTTTGATTCAAAAGCTACACAAAGTTTCTTGGTTATCAATTCTTGCTTATCTATTCTTGGTTATCGATTCGTGGTTATTGTTTCTTGCTTATCGATTCTTAGTTATCTATTCTTGGTTATCGATTCTCATTATCAATTCCTTTTTAGGTTTATCTTCTTGATTATCGATTTTTTTTGGGTTTCTCTTCTTGATTATCGATTTATTCTCGATTTTTTTGGATTTCTCTTATTGATTATCAATTCAAAATCGATTCTTGCTTATCAATAATTGGTTGGTCGAATCTATTGCCCTAGAAATCAAGGTTTGAAGATATTGATCCAAAAATTCTTGATTATCGGTTCAAATTTTCTTGATTATGGATTCAATATTTCTGCCAACCCATGTTTGAGGTAGAGTTTATGCTTATAGGATTAATGTTATTTATACCCACCGGTGATATCAATTTTTTTGATAAAAGATGTTATTTCTAATGAGAAGGAAAGCTTGAGAATGTTACACTCAAGTAGAAAATTCATGTAGTGTTAGTTTTCAATATAAGATGCATTATGAACCAATAATTGTTGAATAAATGGTTATCAATGAATAAATGGTTACCAATCTTTCTTATGTTGGTTTAATTTGTTGTGGTAGAAAGTTGATGCTGGAGGATACATGTTTATGCTGAGAATTGCACAGGTTATATCGTAAGATGTTTGTGAGGCAAAACCGTCGAGAGAAAATAATACTATTCGATAGAACGTGTGACGATAAACAAAAAGTAAAGACAATTCAGTTGGTGACGCAGGAAAAACCTCAAGGGCGAGGAAAAAACCTGTGGTCGACTAAGGGATAGCCGACGTTGCACCATGTATCACCAATGGGGGGTGATATCCAAGAAGTTACAAGTATGGATCGTACGTTACAAGGAAGAGAATGGAATGGACTTAAGTAAATTACAAATGAACTTGAGAGAGTTTAGAGAAAAAATGTATAATTCTTTGTAGATGAGTCTCGATCATCCTGCCCCCTTCGTTTGATATGAATCATTATTTATACTTGAATCTCTTGTAACCGTTGGTCGTTGATGGTTTCGTAATGGTCGACATCTTTAATGTGCTTGAATACTTGTCTTCGGTTATGCTCAATCTTCGGGATCTTGTCATTTGACCTGTAATAAAGTCTTTTAAATAACGAAGAGGTTACCGTTAGCTTGGTAATGTATGTCGGCGTACGTTACCAAGGAGTATCATACGATAATGGTACGATAATCATTCGATTGTTCGTACGATAGTGCATGCGGCTTTTCTTGGGACCTTATCTTAATACAAGATCATGTTCTTATACATTATCTTATGATTTCAACGTATCATCGTGTGATTGGATTTTTACCCAAACAATTTGCCCCCAAGATTTAGAAAATATGATTTCTGAACTATTTTCTGAATCTTTAAGTAAAAAACAAGAGGGAACTAACCGAAAATCAATTTCGTTCATAAATAACTGAATAGTAATCGTTTTAAATGGATAATCAACGCGTGATGATGACGTGAGTCTAGTCATGCGTCATGCTGGTAGCCTACAGGGGACACGTGTCGCTGTTTTGGTAGAGTACTCTATTTTAGGCGGTAGATATTCAAAATCAAATTTCCCTATAAATTCGAAGTGCCGACTTGGAATCAATCCTTACCATACTTCAATTCGTTATTTTTGGCAATGATTTAGGCAAGCAAACCATATAAGGTGCTTTTTTACCCTTTGAATTCATGCGATTAAAATCCTTAGCTTATAAGAATCCCGAGAGCTTTGACCTAGTCAGATTTCTAAGACTTAGAAACTTGTTCGATCGTAGTGAGTTAGAATCAATGGAACCGAGTAGTTCGATTAGGGACGAGACTGACATAGAGCACTTTCACGTTCTTTCGGGACTGCCGGATGGAGCTTTCCTCCTTGCCCCCGGTGAGATTAGGTCGGCGCTTGCCCCAACGGGGTTTTTTTTTCCCTTTATGAGTACCCATTCAAGTTGTGTTTTAGATGGTCGTTCACGCCTTTGTCGAGGGCTTTTATGAGTCGTTTCAGCTTGTCCCCTGGTCAGTTGATGCCCCAATTCTAGAGGGTGATCCAGGTTATTGAACGCGTAACCTAGAATTGGGGTTTGCCCCCGTTCGACGTTGTGGACCTTCTCACGGCCTACATAATGAAGCCTGACAGATACCATAGGTATGGCCCTTTTCCCAAGGGTCGCAAGGATAGGGTTTTAGTCCAAAACACTCAAGTCCATGATCGGGGGTGGAAATCTAGGTACGTATTTGTACGATCATCGTCCGTACAGGAGGAAGGAGGGTGGAACGTGCCCGAGTGGAACACTTTAGGTATT
>LUCG01024120.1:0-13407 GCA_001633085.1 Carthamus tinctorius | reverse complement strand
ATCACAAAATAATTTCATTTTCTAGTATATATTTTGTGTACATCACAACACTCGACAAAATGCAGGTAACCGTGAACCTAACCGTGGGTACCCGCTCCTTTTTGGAACCGCGCAATGCGGGTACCCGCCCCGCGCGGTTCGGTTTCGGATAGTAAAATTAGGTACCCGCCCCGCATCCGCAAGTGGATCTCCTAGTATCCGGACACCCACCCCAATCAACATCCACATAGGCGAAAAGCGACTTACTTTGCGATAGGTATAGTGTTGGGATTTTATACAAAATAAGTTTCCAAAACTTAATAAAGACAACAGAAGCAATTTTATAAATGTATAACAATAAACCATTTTATTTCTCACCAAGGATCATCTTGCAATACATTGGAAAGATTAAAACATCTAATGAGATATAAAAGAAATACAACCTTTGTAGACTTTGAATCCTCAAGGGGAGGCTAGATGTTTGATGAAGATGGCAAGATCCCAAACTATAAATCCTCTACAAGTATCCACCAAGCAAAAGCAAGACACTTCAAGATGCTAGTCTTCACTTGTATTATAAGCTTCTTAAGCCATTAAGCACTTATTCCAAAATAAGTCTTAAGGAGAGTAGCTCACTAAACCACCAAATATCTCAAGTGTTCTTCAAAAGAAAGCAAGGAGAGAGGAGGAGAAGGCATGGTTTTGAGAGAACAAGAGAAGAAGTCCAAAAAACTAGTCCAAACTAGTTTTTATCACTCTTTTCTATATACATCCACATAAGTACATGCACAATACTTTTACCATCATTAAGGTATGGTAACTTGTAAGAGGTATGGGAGAAAAGAGGTTGCTTCACAAGCAACATTACCTCCCATAATGTTACTCAAGGTTTTAGCATCAAGAAAATGGAAGACAAAATCCTTCTTATATAACCAATCCATCTATATAATATATATATAGATGACCAATATAATACCTAAAAGAACCTTTTTCTTTTATTAGTGGTTTCACAACTTTTTATTTAAAACCAAAGGTATTATAAATTGTTATTTCTCTCTTAGAAAAAGTATTATTTCTATAAATAATAATTTTTCGGTTAGTCGTTAAAATATTATTTCCATAAATAATAATTTTCCGACCAAATATTATTTTCGTAAAACAATAATTCTCCAATTGAATACTAGAGTTGATTATATTTATTAATAATCAAATTACGTAATAAATAATCAATAAATGTCAACTTGCTATTAGGTATGATCATATGTTATTAGCAAATATCATTACACAATGAATCTTAAGCACTAAAAGATCCTTCATATAGTTGTAACCCAAAAGATAGCGTACCTTTGACTTATCGAAGGATGCATTGAAGTGCATGTAAATGTTCCTCTGGGGGATCATGCATGAATAAGCATACTTGCTGGACCGCATAAGTTATCCCCGGTCGTGTAAATGTCAAATACTGAAGTGCGCCAACGAGACTCCGATATTGAGAGGCATCGGAAACTTGAGGACCCGAGTTGGCTCTAAGTTTGGAGTAGGTATCGACCGGTGTGCGAGCCGAATTGCAAGAGGACATACTGGCTCGTGCAAGAATTTCCCGGGCATACTTTTCTTGAGATAGAAAAAGACCTTGTTTGTTTATAGAGACAGAGATGCCCAAAAATTAATGAAGTTCGCCCAAGTCCTTCATCACAAATTCAGAGGCTAATTTGGATGTAATAGCGATGCGTAAAGAGGTTGATGACGCGGTCAATATAATATCATCAATGTATAAAAGCAAATAAGCGGTGTCGGTACCTTTTTGAAGAATAAAAAGGCTCGTGTCCGATTTGCTTTGAGAAAACCCAATAGATGCAATAAACGATGCAAATCGTTGGTACCATGCCCTTGGTGCTTGCTTTAAACCGTAGAGGGATCGTTTGAGGCAGCATACATGGTTGGGGTATTTGTCACTTTTAAACCCGAGCGGTTGATGAATAAAGACGGTTTCACGTAAATGACCATGTAGAAACACATTCTTGACATCTAACTGATGAAGATCCCAGTTCTTAGATAAGACGATGCTAAGAACAAGACGAATGGTAGCTGGCTGAACGACTGGGCTAAAAGTTTCCATGCAATATATGCCAACATGTTGGCCATTACACACTAAACGAGCTTTGTGTCTCTCAAGAGACCCGTTAGCATGAAATTCATGAGTAAAAATCCACATGCAACGTATCACATTAACATCAATAGGCCTTGGAACAAGCTCCCAAGTATCATTTTTAATTAACGCATTATACTCATCAAGCATCGCTTTGGTCCAATTTGGGTCACGAAGAGCATCAATATGAGACTTGGAAAGAGGTGAGATATTATTAGTGGTCACGTAAGCATATTTTGCGTTAGGCTTGCGAATCCCATGTTGGCATCGAGTAGTCATGCGGTTTTGAATGTGAGGAGGAGAGGAAGGGGAGGATGACGCATGTAGAGACGAAGTCGTCGGAGTTATGGGCTGAGTTTAGGACGGGTTTGGATAGGTAGTCGGCTGTTTTTTCGAAGGATTTTGGGGTTGTTCGGGAGTAGGTGTGATGTTGGAGGGTTGGCCACATGTAGGAGGGGCTACCATAAGGTCCGGAAACAAGTGAAAATAGGAGGAAGGAGGTGTTTGTGGAGTCTACAATTTGTGCTTAGGTACCACGACGTACAACCGGAAACACTTGTCTGGAATCACCTCCCATCACCATTATATTTCCACCAAATGGAAGTCTGTTTCCTATGAGATATTGCATTGTTTGATCGAGCGCCTCCACCGCCTGTCTCTTAGCCATCGATGCCTCGTCCCAAATGATTAGTCTTGCATCACGAAGCAGTTAAGCAGTTCAACTATGTTGTCTGATGTTGCATAAGGAATTATTATTCAAATTGAGGGGAATCTTGAATAGAGAATAAGCAATTATCCTGCCTGGCATGTTATTAGCTGCAACGCTCGACGAAGCAGTCGCAAGTGCAATTAGGCTACAAGAACGAACCTCAGCAAGCAGAGCTTTGTACAAAAATGTCTTTCTAGTTCCACTAGGACCATCTACGAAGAACATACCTGGACAATCATTGTCAATGTGCCTCATAATATCATTGAAAGCGAATTTCTGGTTTGAATTTAGAGATTCTCGTGCTTGCAGGTTTTCATCTTCAACAACAATGGAGTAAGGACCAAATCCTGGACTCGTTGAAGACTATCATATTGCCGCCTGTAATACTCAGAAAGTGAATCATAGTGGTCATCCCATAACTTGGGCACATCTCCCGGTTCACAATAAATCAATATCGTCGTAAATAGCCTTCTAAGGGCACTTGAAAACTGAAAGACCTTTGCAAGACATTGAGAAAGGTTATCATCGTTTTCCATTAACCCTCTCTGTAGAGCGGAACTTCGAAAAGTTGCGTGTAATAACCCGTTAACAGTGTAAAGATCTTCAAATGATGTAGGCCCACTGATATGAGACAAAAGTAGACAAAGGTAGAACCGCTCTCCTTCAGCTGGATTAGCATTAACCAAACGTTCTCGCATTGTTCCTCTTCTCTGAGGATTCCACTGGGTGATCTTGCATTCCATGTATAATGTTTTGGAAAGTCTTTATACAAGTGGTTTCTTGCACTTATACCTACTCTATTCCTATGGAAGGTCTCTCTATCAACATCTGTCATTATATCATTATCTGAAAATGTAACAAACTGTTGATTCAGGAGATGGAGTTGCAAAGCCATTACATTAGGCTTGATTTGAGAGAGTCTAAAATTGAAAATTCTCCGTATTGCCTCTGGAGGCTAGACATATCGCGCATCTTGAAACCTCTTTATCTTGTTAATAACACCCTCATTTCCATCTGGATCGACACTGACAACCTGCTTGTCATGACCCTTGTAAACATACTTGAACATATATTTAAAGGATATTACACTGGAGCAACCGAGCAAGCCTCAACATTGATATGGCAAATGAACATCATTAGGAGTTTTGGGTTATACGGGACCACCCACCGATTATCAAGAGTGTTTCCTCGTACATCTACTTGCATTCCGTTATTTCTTCTACGATACAATGGGTATGAGTCATCTGCATGTGTTGTGTTGTCGCTAAATTGTCATGCATATTTGAAACGACATCTTCTTGGCTCACCCTCCATACAAGGACTTGACGGTCGCAAATGACCACAAGGGCCATGCATCATATGTTTGATGACCAACCGGTGTAGTTGGAGATGCTTTGTTGGATCTGGGATTTCTGCACAAACGATTCAGTCGTAATGGTCTGGCTTGGTCATCTTATGTCCTGGCGCCATTACTAAGAGAAAATAGGCATGTGGTAAACCACATATTTTAAACTCTATAACATAAACATATGACTCCGCGATGCCTATAATATTCTCCTTGAAAAGTTGATCCTTGAGATCCTCTAATTTGGCATGAAACGCTCTGGCAACAAGATCCGGTCGGTCTTGGGCGCTCTGACCGGGCAATAACTCAGTAACAATTTTAGGCCACTTTGGATTGCACGTCACTGTGAGAAATATATCAGGTTTCCCTCCATCTTGGACCAAGATCATGGCATCCAAAAACTGTCGTCGCATGTCACGTAGACCTCCGATGAAAGATTCATGCAATACAACCCGTTGTCCAATTCTACATGGTTGAACCTCACCCGCGTTGACGAAATCGACAATACCTTGGTATAAGTCTGATGTTATCCTCATTTGGTTTCTTCCAATAAAATCCAGTCGTGTAGTCTCAATCTTGATATATTTATCTACTACGAACTGGTGGAATAATCTCCCACCCACTCGTGAGTCTCTACGTAGTTTTGATAGTGGAAAAATAATTAATTAAACAATAAGTTTGCCTAATGCAATATTTTCTACGTTTATCATGATGTTAAAAGTTTAAAAAATCTAACATACATACCTTCTTCATCTTCGTCGTTATTTTCTTCTTCATTGACAATATCACTAATAGCTACTCCATGTCTAGGTATGTTGGAATGCCATCCAGCCTCACCATTGGGAAAGAACAATGGATAACCTAAAGGATCATAACAAGCAAAGTGTGGCTGGATTATTTGACTGTAGTCAGATATCCTGTACAAAATAATACTTCTCTTATAGGCAATGATGTTATTTCCTTCAACCCAAATCCCGGCAACCTGTAGAATCGTAGAATTGAGTATGGTCTATAACATTTATATGTATTACACACAGGGTACATTTTGAGATTTATCATACCTCAGATGTGGTGGGTCGATTGTATACCCATTGCTCTAGTTCAACTGATGCGTTTAAAGTGACTTTGTAATTATCAAGAGGTCCTAGCTCAATAAGGCTTCGAAATGCTATCACATATGGGTTAGTAGAAAGAACACGTGTCAATATTTCAATAATGTTTCTATCAAGATTTGGCCAGTGGAGTCTGTGAAAACTCTGATTGATCATTGTTGAACCCAAAATATAATGATTTCAATACTAATCAATCACAACCAACACTCAAATGGTATAAAATGCAGTGGAAGAACTAATAGAGTGATAAGATGTGTGTGATTCACAAAACAATAAGCAAAAAATAAGAATATCAAATGAATAATTACTGGATTGTGATGAACACCAAGAACACGTACTAAGTATGTGAAGATGAAGTAGAATTCGCTCAAAATGTATTGATCGTAAAAACACACTGGAAGCACACCACAAAATTACAAATGAAGCGCTATTTATACTAGTCCTAACAAACTAGTGAACTAAGATCATTACACGTGTCCTCATCTTGATTGTTGAAAGAAAGTCAGTTTATAACTGAATACACGTGACGAGCACGAGGGCAACTTCACCTGAAAAGCTTCCATGTCTTCAATCATTAGAGGCCTAGGACCGCAGATGCTCTGTGGAGGTTCACAGAGCCTCTGCACCCTTCTCCTTGTAGTACCTTTCATCTTTTGTTGATAGGCCTCTATGAAGACTTCTGTCGAGTCTGTAGTTAGCTTTTTCTCAATACTTCTCACCTCTGTAATATTAGAGCTAACAATCTCCCCCTAAGTATTGGAAAAAGAAATAGTGCTAAGTCTAGGAAGAATTTAACCAAGTATTCGACATAACTTACAAGAGGAGATATAAAGAATCAACCTCTGAAAAACAAATTACATTACATCAAAAATAAAATTTTTCATCTACAAGGGCCTTTACTATTACAGAGTTAGGAAAATCATTTATAGGAAATAACAAGTCCTTCTTCAGCAGAACATGCATTTTGAACACAAGCTCTTTGTACCGAATCTGACCTGCAATCCCCTGCATCAGATCATTGGCTTCTTTCCTTGATAGATGTCCCTCATTTACCTCTTTACCAATGCACCTATGAATCCTCAGCAACGTCTCTGAGGAATATTTGTACGCCTCTAGAGGGTTGTAAGACCTCTGTATTCCATCCTCATCAAGATAGACAAACCCATAGATGGGAATTTCGATTATCGTATTTGCAGGCATTTCGAGGATCTAAGGTGGTCTGTTGTTCGGCGCTGATGCTCGGAGGTCATCTGAACCCAACCTCAAAGCAACTTCAAAGTCTTTTCGGCTATTATACACAACATGCTCATGCATCACCACTACCAATCTCCTCAGAGAGATGGAGTAGGATGACTTCATTTCCATATACTTATTTAAAATGTTGTATAGGAAAGGTAAGTCACATGCGCAGAGGTTGTGGAGGTCCGCATCGGTGAAGTCATATCTTCTGCCATCCTCTCTGATGACTTCATATCGTGCATATAAGATGGACCTCTGCATCATAGTTCTTGGAAAAATCTTGTGTAGCTCAGTGATGGAGGAGGTTGTGAAGACTTGATTGCTTGGTTTAGCCTTTTGCGAAAATTTGAGTGTAGCCTCCATACTCGGCATCCCGGTGAGCTTAGGGTTGAAGAGTGGCTTATATTCTTCTATAGCATAGTGATAGACATGAACCTCTTCCAGGGTCGTTAAGGGTTTTGTACACGGAGATGCGACCCTAGGAATTTGGTTCATACGCTCAATGATCTCCTCCACCCTTCCCTTCTCGGTCACTAAGGGACCAAGGTCTTCGTTTTTTGAATCTTCTTCAAGGATCCTTTGAGTTGACCCCTCTAGGAGGATGGGGTTGATGGTCCCCGCCAGAGTGTCAAAGGTCCCTGTTGACGTGTCGTCCTCTGTGATCGGCTTCTTCGATGTTTCCTCTGGTCCTCTTGGCGGTTGAGCTTGTGCCTTTTTGGCCTCTTTCATTGACAGGACCAGGGCCTTTAACAAATCATCGCTCCCTTCATTTAAATCATCATCAGAGCTGGAGCCTGAAGAGATCACACCTCCTTCCCCTTGCCTTTGCCTTGGACTCTGGAGGTGTCCTTAGACTTACCCGCAGAGAACAGTGCGTCGGCGGAGGACACTATCTGCAGAGGCCTCTGCTGTGAAGAGGGCCTCTTCTCCCCCTCATGATGATTAGGGTCATCACCTCCCTGATCATCGTGCCTTTGAGTGGCATCTGGAGCGCATGAAGTAGATGGTGGTCTTTGAAGCTTGGTTAGAACCTCTTCCACTACTTCTTGAAGCTTCTCGATTATTTCCTTTGCTGAAAGGACTGTGGCATTGAGATTTAAGTTGGTGTTGAAATTCATGGCCGCAATCGAGTTCCATAGAGAGGTTCTGAATTTGGTGCCCTCTACTATCATAGGATCGGTGGTTTTTCTGATGTGTACGGTGGTGGCATTATGCAAGGATCGAAAGTCTTGCAGAAAGTTGGCCTGGTGCTTCTGGACAGTCTCAGCCAAGGCCTCCACCGTGGCATCAAGTTCCCTTTTGGTGGCCAAGTGGTTGATGTTGGCCCTTGAAGATGAGGAGTCTTGACCAAAAACCATGGCAGAGGAGACCATGTTTTTGATCTCATCCTTGAAGGCCGAGTAATCTCCATAGCCCGCTGTGGCCATGTCTGCGGCATACTTGGCGGCAACATCTTCCAGCTCATTCTTGAGGTTGTTGATTGAATTTGCGTTTAGGGAGACGGAGGCAAGTGCAGAGGAGAGATTGTCCTTGGAAATCACAGAGCACTAAAGATTCCTTAGTTGATTTTGTAATTGAGTTGTAGTAGAGGTAAGGGTCTTCAGGGCCTCTGTGTTCATCGCCAGAGCTTCTGTTATGGAGGTGTGGGTGGTGGTCGAGCTTTGCAACTCTTCCAAATTTTGGAACACTTTTGTGGCAAAGGTTGTGAACTCCTCATTTGTCACATAGGTGTCCGGGGTATCATTCAGACCAACACATGGTCTGAATTAGGCCCTGGAGTATAGGGCGCTCTCAGAGGTTGCGTTGATATAGCCTTCTCGGGGTTTTCCATCGGATCCTCGAACTCGCCTTACGACAGACCCTACCGGGTGTTCTGTTAACAACATGCCTTGGGGATGGTTTAGAGCCACGCCCGGCGGAAAGGTTAAGTGGAGAGTGTAGGTGTTCAAGACCCACAGCCTCTGTGTTCCTCACCGATGTCTCTGAAACGTCGTGGTTGGCACTCTTAGGTGTAGAAGCAACGGATGCTTCGGAGTGAGGTGGTAGCAGCTCAGTGGGCAAAGTGATCTTTATTTGTTCATCCGCATCCTTTTGGGAGGATACAGTGAGAGAGGGTTCCCGGATTAAACCATCAGAGGACCAAGAATCGTCCTCTAAGGAGCTGGATGGGGTAGGGTTCGGAGTGTGCACTCCTTCTTCCATAGAGTGTCCCTCTTGATCAGGGCCTCTAGAAATGTGGGTTGCACTGGGTTGTGGGATTGGAAGTGTGCATAGGCATCTTTTTCACCACTCTCTCCCTCAACATTTTTTCCTCCCTCACTACCTAAGTCCCCTTTCTCCTCTGCCGCCCCAACCTCTTCTGTCCTTAGAAGGACTTCTTCTTCTTGTCTTTGTGTAAGGCCAGTCACATCAACCACGTTGTGTTGGTTGTGTGTGGCATCCCAAAAACTAGGTGAGGCTTTCCTATTATCAACTTCTTTTTCCACAGAGGCATCTCCCTCACTCTCTTGGTCTTCAAAGAGAAGTTTGTAAAGTTCCTCCTTTTCTTTTTGTTGGTCCACAAGAGGCATAGATGCCTCTATGGTCTTGTCTTTTGTTGGTCCCAAAAGGGTAGCCTTCAAGCAGTAAGGAATTGTAGAGGGGGGGGGGGTTGAATACAATTTGACACACAGTTTCACTTTTAAATTCTTTGTATTAAAAACAATACCGAATTTACAAGATTGTTGCCGAAATAGAAAAGGAAAGATCCTAATCTAAATAATCTAAAGTTTATCACAAATCTTTCACTAATGCATTAGTGAGAAGAGATAGTAGAAAGAAAGAAGGATAGAAGAGAGAACAGAAAGGACTCAATATAAGATAGAGATGGGTCTGATGTGTGTTTGAAGAACACCCCAAGACCTCTATTTATACTGCATGCATTAAATGCATGGTAAGGTCACCTTTACACGTGTTGTGCATTGGATGAACCTTGTGTACCTTTTACCATTTTAATATACTATGCATGGTAATGGCAGTATGGTGGAAATGGTGCAAGGTTGCTTTTAGGGGCTGATAAGTACGGAGGGAACAGTGTAGAGAACGTCCCTTTTGTACTATGTCAGTAAAGCATGGTTGTCCTTTTTGTGCATTTAAGATAATAAGACAATTAAACTTTATCAAGTACACGCCTCTGATCAGTGGCAAGAAGTTGCTAGTCCTTGGAGACACCAGCGAGTCACTGAGGCGTAGTTCCTGTTGAGTGTTAGCATGATGTGGTTAGGTAGCTATCACTGAAATCCGTCTTCAGATCACGAGCGACCTTGCTTTATCATCAGCTACTTTTTCGACATCGCTAATGATTCTTTGTTGCTTGACTTCTTTGTCTTGGAGATCGATACTTCATTCTTCTAAATATCCTACATCATGGTCGCTGAACAGACTCAACGAGTCCCTTATAGAATACTAACTATTACATCAGGTACTTGATAATAAAATAATCAAGGAGAATTATCTCAATGATAATTCCCTCAATGATAATTCCTCAAGCTTGAATTATAAATAAAACATCTACACTAAGTAGGATCAGTGTCATCATTATTTCATCAGTCTTAGGAGAGCTTGGATCAAGAATCTCCCCCTAAATGATGATGACATAGACAATAGAGAAATTGCCTAAGTATAAACTAAGAAAAAAATTCTAAGTCTAAGTAAATAGAATGTAAAAGGAACTCATAAAGGTACGGGTCTCAGTTACTGTTTTCAGGGATCTTTTTCAGTACTATGATGATATAAAGTACGTGCACTTGCAATACTTTTCATTGATCTGAGAATTGAGCATGTTACATCAGAAATGAAAAATTACAAGGTACAAAACAAGTACTGAAAGAATGACAACAAGCTATCAGGGACAAATTCATGTCTTTCATCTAATTCCTTAGCTATCATCTTTCTAAACAATTCTACAGGTACTTGATCAGTCTTGTAGGAGATATGGTAGAGTAGGTTCTCGAGATGCTGAGAGGGAGCCTTATGAAATTCTAAAGAGCGTTGAAACAAGATGTTGCCTTCATGGTCGTAGAAGTAGACTCCACTTACTGGTTCTAAAATGATTGTCCCTAGTTCCCTAGGCATAGGCTCAGAGAGAGAAACATTCAAACCAGTGAGGTTGACTCTAAACCTGTCGAATAACACCGCCATGGCTGAGAATGACACACCTGTTTCATTTCTGATAGTTGGTCCAACTTCAACTTCGGGGATTGCTTCTTCTTAAGGAGGAGAGGTTGGAGGAGACCTGACAATCATTTTCATCTTGTCGAATAGAGCTTGAAGCCCTGATTCGATCAAGGTCTTGTAATTGGAGGTCTTCAACTTCTTTATTGCCCATTTGATTTCCAGCCACTCCTAATAGCCAAGGGATTCGAGGTTGGTGTTGGTATGATCAGTCTTCAGTCCTCTAAACCTGGTAAGGTGTAGGAAAGCCTTAGGAGGCTGTTTCTTTATTGCCCGTTGACCAGTGATGGTGGCTTTGTAGATCTTCCCTTCATGCTTCCTGAATCCTTGCTTGAAGATGCACCAGTTGATTTTATCCATGGCTTTCTTCTAATCAAGGAGTGGTGTAGATGATTCACCTAAGAGCAAGGCATACATCTTCTTTAGCTCTTTATTGTCCGCATCCCTTTTTCTTCTCAGCTCTCTGAGAGCCTGCTCGCTCTTTAACTTGTCCTTTTCAGTAATCACATAAGTTATCTCACCAGAGCCGGAGATACGAAGAGGGATTTTTGCTCCGCTCTGTGAGGAAATTCCACCCTGATGCCATCCTTTGATGGTTTGAGTATCATCATTGAACTGATACTCTGGCATCAGGGCTTTCCCTATATCCTTAGGTTTTGGGCTAGAAGGGGCTGAGGTAGACGTCCTGGTAGGTTCAGGGGTTGAGGGTCTTTCCCTGATAGTGAGAGGGGGAAGAATGGTTCTAGTTGGTTTTGGTTTTGGTTGAGGTTGTGGATCAGGTTGAGGTTGAGGGATTTCAGTGGGTAGGTTTTGAGGGGGTATTGCAGAGATGGGTTGAGCATCTATTACTAGTTGCTCAGCCACTTTCCTGGTGTCGGCTGATTTGCTTCTTCTGAAGAGATTGACAATGTCAGGACCGACTGAACCAGGCATTATGTTTGGGCCAAAGGTGTTAAAGGGAGTAGGGTTTAGGATGTCCGGTACTAGTTGGTTTTCAGGTGTAGGAGTTGTTTGGTTTTTAGGTGAGGATGAGGGAGTTGGTTCAGGGATTTGGTCAGAAGGAGACTTACCATCAGAAGATGATAAATCTATGGTAGGGGTATCCTTAGGTTTAGAGGAAGAGGATTCATTAGGTTTTTGATTTTTTGGTAAGAGGGTGGATATGGGAAGTTGCTCAGAAGAAGTGGGAGTAGAGGGTAGGAGAGGGAGTACCTGAAGAGAGATCACAACCTACTGAGAAGGTTTTCCACCTTCATGAGCAGGCTCTTGGGTTTGCTCCCCCTCAGCTGATGCGCCTTCAGCTATTTGGACTGATTCGGGAGCCGCTGATGATGATGGTGTCTTCCTGGAGGGTTTTCATCAGTGTCGTCTCTTGGTTGAAACACCCAATCATCAGTATGGCATGCGCCATCTTCTTCTTCATCGTCTTCATCGTCTTCCTCCTCATCTTCTGCTTCTTCCTCCACAACTTTGCTGTCTTGGAAATGAGAGGGACGGGAGAGACCAGCTTGTTCGTCAGCGCCAGTTGGTATACTCTCCCCCTCAGCCAGTATTGGGCCAAGATCAACAGTGGCTGTTAAAAACTGGCTTAGGAGCTCAGTGAGGCCATCGATGGAGGAGGAGAGGTTAGTTAAGGTTTCATATTGGGTCTTCAGTAGGTCCCTGTCCAATTGTGTAAAAGAGGGAGCAGGGGTCTGAGACTTCAAACTACTCACCTCCCTTGTGAGATTCTCGATCAGCGTACCTTGGGAGGTGATGGTGGCCTTAAGATCAGCGATCTTATTATCTTGCGCCTCGATTAGGGATCTAACATCCTCCCTGATCGCGGTAAGGTCCACCTGAACCTGAGAGGCTGTTACAGCAGTAGCGACGGCGTTGGAGGTGGAGGTGGAAGCATCTTCGATCTTCTGAAGGAGCTTGGAAGAAGAGTCTTCCAGCTGAGAGGAGAGCCTGTCAAGGCCAGGGAGTTGAATAACAAACCCTGAGCCCTGAGAGCTATCAGTGGCTGACAGCAAGGCGAGCCTGAAGATCCGCCATGATATTCTGGGCCTTAGTCTTCTCGGCTTCGGCCTTAGCAGCGGTTTGAAGAGCCGCAGTCTTTTCCGTCAGGGCCTTGGCGGTCAGGGCCTCGTTGGCAGTCTCCTTGTGAGTAGCATCAAGGAGTTGCTGTTGTCGTAGAGCAGCGTCGTGTTTGGCCTTGTTGGCCGCTGCAACTCTAGCCTGAATGACAGCAAGAGTAGTCTTCTTGTTGTTGACTTCAGCGCTTGGTGAGACGNTAAACTCATTAGGATCCTTGAAAGAAGAGGTAGTAGCATTACCTGAGGCCTGAAGAGCATCAGAAGGATTGCTCTTCGATTTCTCTGAGGGCTTAAGAGAAGCAACCTCAGGTTCTTTGGGAGGTTCAGCTGTAGAAGCTGCTGGGGTAGAAGGAAGAGTTAATAGTATTTGGATATCTTTCTTGAAGGTGGATGAGGGGTATGAGATGTACCTGATCCACTAGTCTTCTTCTTCGCAGGAGGCGAAGTGGGAGTAGCTGTGGATGGTGGTTGCTTGAGCGAAGGAGATGGAGGAATAGCTGGGGAAGTCAGTGAAGGGTTATTCACTGACATAGCTATTGAATGAGAAGAAGGGGGTTTGGAAGAGTGTAAGGAAGAGAACATAC
>LUCG01024096.1:0-13057 GCA_001633085.1 Carthamus tinctorius | reverse complement strand
GGCATATGCAGTCTGAATAATCATGTATTATGCAGACTGCATAACACAAGACTCAGTATTATGGATACTGCATAACACAGTTTGCATAATATTGAGTGCTGTGTTATGCAGTATGTATACTAAAACTGAAAATATCATATTTACCCGGCCTAATTTATAAATATCATATATATTCTTCATAACCTATCAAAATATCATATTTACCCAAATAATAATTTTTTTATCAATTTTTAATGATTTTAAATCAGACTTAATAATCAAAAATAGTTAAAGTCTGTTATATCTCATCTTAACTCTAATCCACAAATATCATATATGACATTCCTAGCCTATAAAAATATCATATATCCCCCTTTTAACTACTTTTTATTATTAAATCCGATTTTAAATGATTAAAAGTGGACAAAAGATGTTATTGGAGTAAATATGATATTTTGATAGGTTAGGAAGAACATATATGATATTTGTATATTAGGTCGGGTAGGGAAATGAAAATTCAAATTTGATTGTGAACATAAGGACAACCGATAGTACGTCAGGTGTCCTATTCGGCTCATATTCAGTCTGAATAATACATGATTATCTCAGACTGAATATTATGCATTATTCAAGTTGAATAGTACAATATTCAGACCGGAAATACAACATTCAGTATTATTCAATATGAATACTGTATTATTTACCTTGAATAATGCATAATATTGAGTCTGAATAACCTTGTGTTATTTAGACTAAACATGTCACGTGACGCTCTCGACTATCCTAATTAAAACTAATCTACCAAATATCATATACATGTTTCCTAGCCTATCAAAATATTATATTTACCCAAATAATAATTTCTGTCAATTTTTAATCATTTTAAATCAAGTTTAATAATAAAAATGGTTAAATGAATATTATAACCCATCTTAAGTTTAATCCACAAATATCATATATGTCATTCATAACCTATAAAAATACCACATATCCCCTTTTAACTATTTTTTTATTATTAAATCCGATTTAAAATTATTAAAAATTGATAAAAAAATGTTATTGGAGTAAATATGATATTTTGATAGGTTAGGAAGAACATATATTGAGCAAAAACGTGTATTTTCCGGACACGCTAACCGGCCCACATTGTCGAGCCATTCCACTGTGAGGGGCATACTAGACTCACTCGGCGGCAAGGCGATTGCACGGGGGCCTCGAGGTCGCATCTCGAGGGATTCGAACCCGTGACCACTAGCATATTGAGCAAATCACCGAGCCCATTAACCAACTAAGCTACGCGCCTTAGGTAGGGTCATGTTCAAATGAAAGCTCAAATTTGATTGCCAATGTAAGGATAACCAATAGTGCACCACATGTCCTATTCGACTCATATTCAATCTGAATAATACTGAATGTTGTATTGACCTTGAATAATATAACATTCGATATTATTTAGTATGAATACTGTATTATTCACCTGCAACAATAATGTCATAGGTGAAAGTGAAACGATGAGGAAAGACCCACGACCTGAATTTCAGGTGGTAGTTCGTACCCCCCAAAATACTACCAACAACAATGGCTGGCTTCTCTTTCACACTTCAATTATGGCGCTAAAATCACACTCATGATGAACTAGGGTTTTTTCCAACCTCCCCTCTCTTCAATTTCCATCATCAAATTCCTTTCCTTTCCTCCCATGGCTACCAATGGAGATGATGATAACAACAACAATCTCCAAGCAACGCCTATTTCTTCAAACCCTAACCCTAACCCTAACAGCAAAGATCCCGTCACCCCCGTCGCCGGTAAATCTACCAGCTCTCAAGACGTCATACCATCGGTCGTTTCAAAACCTAACCCTAACCCTAAGAGTAAAGATCCCGTCACTCCCGTCGCCGGTAAATCTCCCAGCTCTCATGACTTCATACTGTCAGTCGCTTCAAAGATTTCATCTCAGCCATTACAGTATTCTGATCCTGATGTTTGGGGCGTACTCACTGCCATCTCCACCAAAGCCCGCCAACGTCGTCAGGTTTTGCCTTTTTGCTAACTTGATTACTTTAATTTTAAACCTTAGTGTTGATTTATTTGCTTAATTGTGTTAGGAAATGCTCCATGGTGAGAAACTTTTTGACTTCAAAACTGAGGTGAATTGTTTAAGTTTCGTGATGACGTGCGAATGTTGTTGAATTTGTATGAATTCTGTATCGGTTTGTGATTAGTGAAGTAGATTTGACACCAAAGTCAAAATGCATGTTTTTTTCGGGGGAAACTTCGGGTGTTTACCTTTTCGTTTTGGACATAATTTGACGATTACTTGTTGTAATTATGATGTGTTGGTAATGTGTAGGTGTATTGAAGTTGTTTACTTAATTGAATACGGTTGAAAGTCATTTTGTAGCAATTACATTTCAAAACTGAGGTTGAATTGTTCAGTTTTCGTGATGATGTACGAATGTTGTTGAATTTGTACAAATTATACATCGGTTTGTGATTAGTGAAGTAGATTTGACACCAAAGTCAAAATGCAAGCTTTTTGGGGAAACTTGGGGCGTCTATATAATTACATTTTCGTTTGAACATAATTTCGCTATTATTTTGTTATAATTATGATGTGTTGGTAATGTGTAGGTGTANGGGGGGGGGGGGTAAGGAATCAGAATGACAATGAAAAATGTTGTTTGGTTTGATATTGTATAATGGAATCATTTCTACAGATCCATTAATTTTCGTTCCTGATCAAATTGGGGGGAATGAAAATTTTATTTCTAGTTAGTTTTTTTCCTCATATGCGTCGTTTCTTCTCTTGATGTTAAATGGAGCATCTTTTTGTATTTTCGAGTTGGAGGAACATATTTTTTTTTAATATGAAACAATTTTTCATTGATTATATCTCCATGATGTAGTTGATGAGGTTAATCTGATAATGATAGTGATAAACAGGGAATAAATATGCTTCTGACTAGCGATGAGCATCTGATTGGCCGAGCTGTAGCTGATAAGCCGTTCCAGATTTTGTCCAATCAAATTAGCCAACATCATTGCAAGATATATAGGAAGAAGGTTGCTTCAGAAGATTCAGAGGGTCAATCCAGACTCTTTAATTGTGGCTTTTTGAGAGATACTAGGTTTTTTCCCTCTTAAGTAAATGGAGTTTATATGATTTACTTTTGAGTATGAAATTGTTTTTACACTTTGTTATCCTTTTACAGCACAAATGGAACGTATCTGAACTGGGGAAAGTTAAACAAGAACAGCCCAGAGTCTAAACTACATCATGGAGATATCATATCGTTTGCTGCACCTCCTCAACATGGTACATTCTTTTGAAACTTTTTGGTATTTTGTCTTTTGGAATCTTGATGTTTTTTCTGAATAAATAATTGCCTTGTGATAACAGAACTAGCTTATGCGTTTGTGTTCCGAGAAGTTCTCAAACCTGCTTCAGGGACTGAAAGCTCGTCGCTAAAAAGAAAAGCGGGTATGTGATTTCTTGGTATTTTGTTTTATGCATCTGTTTACTAACATATTGATCATCATTGTTCTGTTTGTCAACATATATAAAATGGTCTTCACTTGTATAGATTACAAAACTAGAATGGTATTTTTATAGCACAATAAAACCATGCCAATTAGGGGAAGCGTTCCCTCCATTACTCTTTGAAAGTCGCATGTTTAGTAGGTTTCTGTGTTAACTTCTTTAGTGCATTTAGATAATGCCACTTGAAAGATCATATGATTTTGATTTTGTTAGAAATCCAGTTTGTCAACGATGATATCAATATGTTATCTATCGGTTGACACCAATAACATTGGAGGGATTGCCATTTCGAGATGAAAAATCGATATTCATATCTATGATCACTTGTATTTTCATTCTTAAATATACCATCGTTCTAAAAGATTTCTCTTTTTCTGAACTTAAATATTTTGTGGTCTAAAGATGAGTTTGGATCTGAAACCAAAAGGCTTAGAGGAATTGGCATCGGTGCTTCTGAAGGTCCTATTTCACTTGATGATTTTCGTAGCCTTCAACGGTCAAACACGGTATTCTTATTTTTTAAGTTTGATTTGCTTGTAAATTTGATTGATGAAATAGATCCTTCGATTCATAACTTCCAGTCCTCTTGTATCTTCACGTAGGAATTGAGGAAGCAATTGGAGGATCAAGTTGCAACTATCGACCAATTGCGCAATGAACACCGTGCAGCGACCGAGCTTCATGAAGTTGTACGTTCAGCATACTTATTGGGCATTTATATCCCCTATCTGATGCAACTTACATGCATGTGTTTTCTATTGGTTGTGCTTGGATTGTGCTGTTGACTTGATTATGTGTTGTCTAGTGGGCAAAACTTCTTGTTTCTTACATATTTTCTTTTGCATGTTGGGAATCTTCACAGACAGATCCTCTCTATCCCAAGCCTTGGGGTAGAGGAAAGGTCTTTGCATACATCTTTACCCTAGATTCTACCTCTGCGTGAGATTACTGGTTGTTTGGTTTGATTTTTAGTAGGGCAAAACCTGAAAGGATATGGATATTTTTTTTCATATTTTGTTATGCATTCTTTATGTAAAAGGCCCTTCATGAAGTTAGTTGTTAGCTTAAGTCTCTTGGATGAGTTAAGTTTGTGCTACTATGATATTTACTATTTAGCTAAGTGAAAGAAGTAAGAAAATTTGCACGCATTGACAAACTTCATACTAAATGTTAATAGCCAACTGGGTTGTAGCTTCTTAAGCTAGTTTGAAGTCTGGGTTGACAAATCATATGGCTTTCTTTTAAAAAAATCAATTCTTTTGAATTGCTGAAGTTCTTCAACTAGAGTTTGTTATTGGCTTGGTTGATATGGTATGTAAGATTTTTTCAAAAGCCAGCTGATATCTTTGTTGGCTGTATTTTTAGATTCGTCAGAGAACATCAATTTTACTTCCATTGTTAGCTGTTTTTTGTACTCTGCTCTTGGCTATCGTCTTAATTGACTTCGCTCTTTCATATTTTCAGGAAAAGAGAAACTTAAAGGAATCCATTTCTAAAACCTATGTAGACGAGCTCAAGGAGGTGCGCAATCTGTTTGAAGCAAAGCAGAAGGAATTAGCTGAAGTCAATAAAATATCTTCTGAACAAAAACATGCTATGGTGGACCTCAATGAAAGACTTGATGCATCCGTGCAGTCCTGTACTGAAGCAAATGAAATAATCACTAGGTGAGTTAAAATCTCAATACTTGTCTATTTTTCTTGTGCCATGCAACTTCCAAAAAGTCTAATGTGTTCCCACTTAAATCATGTACTTGGGAGGTTTCTTTTTAGTAGGAGAAGTATAATATTTGAACTAAATGCATTTTTATATTTACTTTTGGTTATCAAGGAAATGTCCGGTCAATTATATGTGTTGATGACATTATTTATAAAGGGTTATGAAATACATTACCAATTCAAAGGCCTACTTGCTACATACACATACAGTAACAGATGACTTGAAGTTTCCAAAGTTACCACCATACATGAATTAGAAATACTATGCCTGTGAGTAATGTCAAATCTGCTAAACTCACTTTTTAATATACATTCTGAATGCTCAAAGTAGACGCTGTTTTGGATTTAAGAAGTTTTACATGAATAAGATGGCATGGGAGATTGCTATTCTTGTTTTTCGAGCTTCTCGTATTTCGTGGAATATAGCCATCTTCTTTCGGAAAGAATTAAGCTGTTTGGTTATGGAATTGGAATGACAAATTCGTTAGTGATGTCTGGTTCACGGAATGAACTTGATGGAATTCTTTAAATTCCATTGAATTCTACAATTTAAGGAATTCATCCATCCTTAGCTTAAGTGAAGGAATTGATCCTACCAACCAAACATGTGGTCAACTTCCTTCAAAGTCAAATTTCTTCGATGGAGGATTCTAATTCCATCAAATTCCATTCTGCTGATGGAATGCCCCCTAAGAGTTCTGGTTCTAGTTAAAATCTTAATGATTGTTATTCCCTTGAATGAGGAGCTGAATCTACCATGTTGATATAACAAGTTTCTATGTTGCATAATCTACATTAAGTCTTTAAATGCTGCAAATCTGAGGAAGCACATTAAATTACTTATTTTATCTCTTTAGTCAGAATGCATCGATAAGTGAACTCAAGATGCTTCTAGACGAAGAGAGAGAACAAAGAAAAGATGATCGAGAGAAGGCTGTGGAAAACTTGACAGCCGCAATTCAAAGGGTTAAAGCAGAAGCTCAGGAGGAATTGAAGCGGCTCTCAGATGCTTCTCTTAGACGAGAAAATGAGCAGCAAGAAATAATAAATAAGCTTCAGGTTTGAGAATGGTTTTGTTGGATCATGGAAATTTTTTTGTTCGTCTCGTCACAATATAAAATAATTAAGTATCAACGTTAATGTAATCAGGAAGCAGAGAAAGAAAGGTGTTCATTGGTGGAGACTTTGAGATCCAAATTGGTAAATTGCACCACCACTTTGTACTATGATGTCAGCATTGATTGGTTAGTTCTTTAACACCATATATTTAATATTTTCGTGATTTTACAACAGGAAGACACCAGGCAGAAATTGGTTAGCTCGGATAATAAGGTTCGACAGCTCGAATCCCAGCTTTCTCAAGAGCAACGGGTGTCTTCCATTGCTAAAAGAGTATGCACATCTCCTGGATCTCCTGCTAAGATATAAATTGCGGTTAATCACTAAAATAGCCAATTCTGAGTGGACCCCTGACAATGACCCACTGTTTTTGAACTATCACAAAACAACCATCACTTCTGCAAATTTTTTTGCCAAAACACTCTTATTGCAAAAATGTCTGTTTTTTATCAGATTTTATTTCTAATGGGCCCATTTCTCAAAAAACATGCATAAAATAAGCAACTTTTCACAAAATAAGAGCAATTTGCCATTGAATTTTGCGGAAAAATCTTGGAAATTGAAAGAAACTGATAAAAGTGAAGTGGTGTTTGGGATTGCTTATTCAAAGATAGTTATGCTTTTCTTTTTGTAAAAGTGCTTATCAACTTATGTGGTTTCAGATGGAGTTTTATAGAAAGTGTTTGGATTAGCTTATGATGGTACCAAAACGTAATAAGCTGATAAGTTGTTTTTTAGGGGTGTTTGGGATTGCTTATACATGTAAAATAACCAAAAGGCTGATAGGTTGTTTCAAATAAGTTAATAAGTTAGAATGCAGTGACTTATAAAAACTCCTCATCAACTGTAACAAAAAGCTATAAGCATATTCTTTTGCAAAATTGTTTTTATTTTCTAATTTGGAAAAAGCAGGTCATTTTATGGTTGGTTCATTTCAAAATTTGGCTGTTTTGTGATTATCATAGGATTTCATGCCATGTCTAGTTGCCTGTGTAAAGTGATTTTTGATTGTACATTTTGTGACTATGCATTTGCAGAAGGTACAAGAGCTTGAGCATGAAACTAGCAGACTGACAAAAGAACTTGAAAGCGAAAAGGTAGGGATGGCTGTACATGTCTTCCCCATTATCTTTTTAAATCACCTTTTTTGGAATTGGAGGGATTTGGATGTCGAAGGATTTGGAATCTTTGGTGTGTTTGATTTGTAGGATTTGGATTGGAATTGGATTCCATTACTTGCAAAAACTTATAAAAATAATAATAAAATTACCTTTCTATTAATTGATTATTAGTTTATTACCAAACAAATGTTTTTAACATATCTTAAACCGTTATTACATACAAATTCTATGAAATACCAATCAACTCCATGGGATTTCAAAGTCCTACGTTTATGGGATTTCAAATCCAGGAAATCCCTTAAACTAAACTTGGGATAGGAATGGAATTCAACTCCAAATCCAATCCAATCCCGTAAACCAAATGGGGACTTAGTTTACTTTCTCATTGCTTTTGTATGTATGATGCTTCATGATATTTGCTTTGAAGCATTATATAAATTTGATTTTACCACAGTGATCGACCAACCCACTAAGGGTAAGATGATGGCCATTTAGTTAGTTAAAAGTATACGGGTAAAAAGGTTATTAAGGGTAAAATTGTCATTTAGTTAATTAAAAGTATGCAAATTACACATTTCTAAAACTGCATGTCTTTTTTATTGTGGACATTTATTTTGGGATGGAAGGGTTTGTGCAAATTATGTAAAGTCTTTGGGCCCAAAGCCTTGAATTGAGGTTTTGTCTTTGTGTTTAGCAGGCAGCTAGGGAAGAAGCATGGGCTAAGGTTTCTGCTCTTGAACTTGAAATCAATGCTGCAATGCGGGATCTTGAATATGAAAAACGTAAACTCAAAGCTGCTAGGGAAAGGATAATGCTTCGGTAAGAATTTTCAAACTCTGATCGTAATGCAATTTTGCCGTCTAACTCAATATTATGAAATTTAGAAATAGTTGGTTCTCACGGTTCTCAAATTACTTACCGTTCTCAAATAAACATGCTCCTATATAGTCATAGCTTGAAAGCTTTCCAAAATGGAAGCTATAAAATTCCAAGGGACATCCCAAAAATAGAAACAGTGTCGATTTTCATGGGACAGTATTTTATTATGCAAATATGTAACTTCTTCTCTCTTTGTCACCCTTTTCACAAAGGTTTCACGAAAACAACCACTCTACACTTTGGGATGGCGGTCAGGTCTAGGGGTATAAACGAGACCAGTCGAGTCGAGTAGCAGGTTATTCGAGTTCGGCTTGAAAAAAAATTTTTGGGTTCGAGCTCGATTAACCTTTTCAAAGTCAAATAATTTTTTCAATGTTTGAGCTTGAGCTCGTTGCTCGTTTATGAGCTCGAATTCGAGATCAATTAACTCATTTATTTACTCAGGCTCGATGATTTTTATGTATTGATTGTACGATATGCAGACGTATAAATATATTTGGCTGGAAAAAGTGTATGCCCATAAGGCTCAGCTTGACTCGACTCGTAGAGTTTAATCGAGCTTTAGAACGAGCCGAGTCGAACATTGGTGTTATGGAGCCATACTCGTTAAGTTAAGCTAGCTTTAATTTGTGTTTGAGATTGACTCGAGCTCGATTATTGTTAAGCGCGAGCTTGAGTAGCTCATCAAAAGCTCGACTTCTTTACACTTCTAGCTCAGGTCTGCATACATCTTACCCTCCTCGGACCCCAACTGCGGGTGGAATATATTGCTTTTGTTGGTTTGATTTGGTTTTTATGTAAATGGTTCTCTCGATAACGGGATTTGGTTGTTTATACTAGACGGTTTGCGTGTAGGGAAACTCAGCTCCGGGCTTTCTACTCAACAACGGAGGAGATCTCTAGCTTATTTGCAAAGCAGCAGGAACAGTTAAAATCGATGCAAAAGACGCTAGAAGATGAAGAAAATTACGAAAATATATCGGTCGATATTAACCCTACCACTGATAACGGCAATCAGACTGGCTCTCTCCACCAAACCAAAGACCCATTAGGCTCTCAATGCAGTGGCGGCAGGAAGGCATCTGAATCCACCACCTCCACCAAGCCGCAAGGCGGAAATCAACCCGAAACGTCAAGCGACGAAGCCAGTGTGACCGAGAAACACGACTGTGATGCCCGGAATCAAGAAACTTGCGAAGAAACGCAAGAAGCGGAATTCGCAAGTTTCGATCCGGGTGCTAAGGGCGCGTTCGGATCCGATATCGAGGGCGTGAACACCGCACCGATCGGAACCGAACAGGTTCTCGAGACCGAAACACAGGGGCTCGATCAGAATATTGATTTGAATAAGTTGGCGGGTGATACGATGATGGTCGACGATGATGACGAACGGGTTAAAATCGATGGCGGTGATAATTTGTGCCGATTGAAAGACCCGATCGAGGAAGATACCGAGGCCGGAGATACGATCCGAACGGCCGATCTTTTGGCGTCGGAAGTTGCGGGGAGTTGGGCTTGCAGCACGGCGCCTTCGTGCCACGGGGAGAACGACTCTCCGGGGAGCGGCGGTGGCGGGTATGATAAGGGTACACGCGGCGGCAGCGGTGGCGGCGGTGGTGGAGGAATGTTACACGATTCCGCTAGCGTTGCTGCCGAGAGCCAAACGGGTGTCGGGAGGAACCCGGAGCACGAAGCGCTTACGAAAATGATCGGGATCGTGGCGCCGGAAATGAAGGAGCGGTTTTGTGGCACAATCGGGAGTGATAGCGAGAAAGGGGTTGCGTCGAACTCGGATACGGAAGATTGCACCGATGACGAGGGAGATGAATCCGATAGCGGCACCCGGGGTCATGATCGGGATCGGCCATCGGGAAACGATCGTAAAGCAGTGGACGCGATGGACGAGGATGACGATGATGATGAAGCAACTCAGCAAGATTCTGGGTGAAACTGCATCTATGGAGTCATCTAAAGGTATGATTACATCTAAATGAAACAAAATTTATCCTAATATTGTTTAGGTGTTGTTTGTTTTTTAAGAGTTCTGAAGCCTGAAGTCTGATTTCACATCTAAAAAATAAGAGGTGGATGGTGCACCTCTTAAAATTCCATAGGACGATAAGAGGCTTTCATACTTTTTTTAATAAGTCTGCAAATCTCTTAATTGTCAAACTTAAGAGGTAATTTTTAAAGAACAAACAGGCCCTTAGTGTAACAAAGGTTAAAGTTTCAAAATTTCCTATCTAATATAACATGGTTCAATTTTTTTTACATATATTGACCGGTAATCTGTTGATTTTGTAACATTCGATGACGTAGATGCCAAGTTTATCGTCTCATAACTCTTTTGTAAACCTTTTTGTAAACGTTTATCCACATCTTATTAAGCATGTTAACGGTCAAGATGGGTGCAAAATAGGAAATTTTGAAATTTATTCATTTTGACTAAAACCTGTTGATCTTGTTAACATATAATGAGGTGGATTTCAAGTTTGTTATCCATCGTAACTATTTCGTAAACAGTTATTTACGTTATATCAACAGGTTACCAGTCGAAATGGTAATGCAATAAGAAATTTTGAAACTTTATTACATAGATCGAGAGAAAAAGCTAAACCAAACTTTGGTGCATTTTACCCTTTCGAAAACTTATGAACAACTTAGATTGAATTGTGTAGATTCAAACCAATCGGTTTGATTCGTTCTTGAAGTCGGGTTTTCTATTTAAAATACTTCAACTATTAAACTGATCGGTTTGATTTCAAACCAATCAGTTTGATTCCATATTGAGATTTGTTTATAGTGAAAACATGGACATAATGCTCCAAAATAATGAAAGGAAGTTTGTTTTAGTTCTTATCTAGCGGTTATAATAGTTTTCTTTTTAATAAGGGAGAATTTCTTCTATGTCCTTCCAAAACTCCTAAATTACTTCTATATCCTTCCAAACTTTTAAATTACCTCTAAATGTAACAAAATTTTGATTTTTTACTCGTTTTGCCAATCTTGTAATTTGATGGCATGGATGTCTAGTTTATCACTGCTTTGTTGTAAGCCTTTCATAAACAGGTATCCACGTCATTAAATCTTACAAGAGGAGCAGGTTACTGGTCAAACTGTGTACGAAATAGGAAAATTTAAATTTTGTTACATCGCCTAAAAGCGTAACATTCATACACTAAATCGGAACTAAATCAAAATTTGTTGCAATTTGAAGCATTTTGTAATGTAAACCTTGTGATCAAACTGAATCGTGTGGCTTGGTTCGTGTTGAAGGTATTTGTGGTCGATTTGGTTACGAAAGTGGGAACTGGTTGAGTGATCTGATTCATGATGCTAGCAAAAACTCAAATCGCATCGAACCAAACTGAACCGGACTGCTTGATCAAGACGTCGGTCGTTTGTGGTGTAACGTGACGAATCGACCAAAGATCAGGTCAGGGGGGTGATGGTATTTATTTAGAAGTTTGTTTTTGTAGCCTTTTAGATTTGAAATATTCACTTTATACCCTCGGTGTTTTGTGATTATTCTTTGTATGCTTGTGACTTTGTAAATATAGAAGTTAGATTGGATTTGATTTTCTTTAGAAATATTACATTAGTTTCTTTTTTCGATTGCGTAGGGAAATAATTCGATGAACGGGGTTATGAATAAAACGGAAATTGACACCAAAATGTATCTGTTTTTGTTCGTTTTTTAACTGGCAAGCATCTTTGTTCATTCTCGATTATTAGGTAATTTGTATCACCTTGTAATTAAAATAGATGAATGAAAATGATGATGCTTTAAGTGATTTGTGATCTCAATTTAAATAACTTCTTAGAGAATCTACGCTACAACTTCTTAATAAGGTTTTCTAAGGATTTTTGTGCGACAAAAATTCTTGTTTAATGATAGGTTTTTATTAGAACTCAGGTGTTTAAATAAGAAATTCTTATTAGAATTGAGGTGTTTAAATAAGAAATTCTTATTAGAATTGAGGTGTTTAAATAAGAAACCAAGTTTTAATATACTTTTCCTTTATGTTATTATTTCATTTATTATTTTTGCTATCCTTTAGGCATTTTATTGTCTTTTCATAAATTTGTAAGAAGTATATGTTAAATTGATACAAAAAATAAATAGATTATTGTGAACTAATTTTTTTAATTTTGTTTTGTTTTTTTTTTATAAGTTTTTATACAAACTATGTATGTTGTTTTAATAAGTTTACTTTTAACTGTATCATTAAATTATTATGTATAAATTATTTATATATGTACAGTAAAATCAATTTACAAATCAAGTATAACTATAAATAAAATTATATCTTTACTATTATATAAAAAGAATAACCCTTTAAAGCGGTTATTTTGTTCAACTTTTTCAACATTTACACTTAGTATCCATGTAATTAATCTTTTAGTTTACTTTTAATCATTCACTTTTTCATTTTTCATTTTAAACTTTTATCATATTAACACACATAATATAGTATACGAAGTAAAATGGAATTAAAAATACATTTCCTTTTATTACANATATTTTTTATTTAATCATAGTGTTAAATATCACAAATATATATGAAATAATTAGTTTTATGTCCTCACATTCTCATTCTTCATTTTAAACCCATATAAATTAATTTTTATATTTGTAACACCCCACTTATATTTAGTTTTATTAAAAGGATTTTAGTAGTTAATTAAAAATAACA
>LUCG01024073.1:0-10053 GCA_001633085.1 Carthamus tinctorius | reverse complement strand
TATATATATTAAAATTAACAACCTGTGTCTTTTCTTGATGAAAAAAGTCAAACTGGGTTTTATCCGAAAAATTATAAATTTGAAGCTAAAGTTTACAATTAATCCAAAACTATTAATTTAATTCCTATTAGGTAATATAACTGATTTAAACAAACCATTACCTAAAATAAATTAATTCGGGTCAAAACCCTAAAACCAATAAACCTTATTGGGCTATAATCTTGGTTCCAAAATTTCTAGGATTGGGCCCGTTACCAAAACTGAACTTTCTGGGCCCGAAAAAAGATTTGACTAAACCCAAAACGCCGAAAACAATCGAGGGTCGAAACCCTAGATCGCCGCCGACGNCGGCCCGCCATGGCTTCGGCCATGGCTCGGCCAAGGACTGTTGCCATGGCTCGGCCATGGCCTGCTGCCACGCCTTAGCTACGGCTCAGCTTGGGTTCGTCCATGGTTCAGCCTCATCTAAGGCCAGCGATCGGCCACGGCCTGACCGGCGATCGACCACGGGACCGGCCGGCGATCTGTCGCCGTTCCGTCGATAGTCGGTCGCCACCCCTTTTCCACGATGGTTTTTTGTTTTCTTGATTCGATTTAAATTTTAAACAAACTGATAAAATTAAACCTATATACGAAAAACCCAATATAAAACCAAAACTTGTTTTTCAGGAAAACCTTTTTCATCAAGACACAATAAACAAATTGTCCCGTATCGAATGTAGAAGTGGCTCTGATACCACTGTAGACATTTTTCGATACGACAAACATAAAACATATATCAAGAAGCACAGCGAAAAATAAAACTGAAAAATCCCCAACAGCAGATCTCATCTAAATTCGAATACGGATACAAAAAAGAAAGGGTTTAGAGATACCTTTATGCAATCGAATCAAGATTCTTGGAATGCTATCGGGATTTACACCGCTATTGCATCACCACGAAATCCGGCTGCTTGACCGCCTTAGGAGATTACCCAAAACGAACACGAACCAAACGGGTTTACGTGTGTGTGTGTGTGTATGAATCGATCACAAACCGAAAAGAATTCGGTTTGTGTGTGTGTGTGTGTGTGTGTGTCCGCGCCGATCGACGAGAGAGAGAGACGGGAGAGGATTTTTGGAGGTCGGTTATTTTTTTGCGTGATAAGACAAAACCTTGGGGTTTCCTTGTTTATATACTTTTCTAACAGGTTAAAAACCCAAACTCGTCTAATTAAAAGCCCGATTGCTTTTAAGCTTTTAATTAAACCTATTAATCCATTTTAATTAATTTAAAACCTTCTAATTATTTAATTAACTATTAATTAATTTTACTATAAAATATTTATCTAATATTTTATTAACACCAAATAATAAATAACTATTTATTATTTATTTTCTCAATAATTAATTTAACTAATTAACTATTTTTCACACAATAAATGATAATTCCAATTGACTTCTAATCGGGTGTGTAGCAGTATGACCCTTTAGTGTCTTATAACATTGGACATTGCAAACCTATATTATCTGTCTTGCACATAATCCTACACGAGTATACTTATTTGTTGGATCCATTTCTCGGTCCTTAGTACGGTACCCAACGGTTTCCTTTTTGTATTCTTTTTGTACATTGATTGCATGCTATGTCACATATGATCAAATTTTTATTATAGTTAAGGAACTTACATATTATCATGAAAACCTTTAAAGCTCCATTCCCCTGGTCTTCGTATGTGTTTTAACCGAGGAAGAAACTAAGTTGGGCAAGAAGGTGAAAAAGAAAGCAACTGAATTTACAAACGTATTTTATATTCATTCTTTTCTCTTAGTTTTTGCATTTTCGTAATTATTTTATTACGGTAATCATCTTTTGTGGTTAACTAATATTGTAAATGATCTCTATACTCCTATTTGCTATGCGCTACTCGGTCAAAATTTATGATTGTCTCATTGTGTATCTTTTGGGATGATGATCATGTTGACCTCATGTATTCAAACATTATCCCATGCAGTTTTGTATTTGGGAGCTTCATGAACTCCAATATATGTGCCGAAAATAAAATCAAGTCATTTATAGGCCATTTTAAGGCATTACCACAATTACACTTATTTTTATATTTAACATTATGCATATGTATATCTATCAATACCGATTGCATATTTTGTCTGCACACATGGTATAGTAAGTTATACGTCATGTTTTAGGTATTATTATGAAATACCAAATGTATATACAAAAATTCTTAAACCTGAAGTTTTTAGCAACATCTGTCCCTTCTCATGTTTTGCATTTGCATCAGTATAACATTGCTTAATATTGAATGGTTATATGCAGATAAGAATTGGAAGACTAATTACTTTACATTGATATGTATGGTGTACAACAAAAAATTGCCTTTTGATATAATTCATGCTATTGCTTATACTTGTATCGTACATTTTTTTCATGTTTAATGGACATTACAATCTGTTACGCAATTAATAAAATATTACATTTTATTTTGAAAAACAACAATAAATATCAAACAAGTTATATAAGCAATTAAGAAACTAATTTTATTTTAATTCATATTGTTTAATTTGTAGTATGAATTTAATCAAATATATACGATTTTTTATTATGGACATGAATTTATGATAAAGTTTTCTTACAAAATATTTGATTTAATTTGTAGTCGCCTTTTTCTATTCAATGATTTGTTTTTCATATGTTGTTGATTATAAATTTATAGTTTATATGTGAAATCTATTTAATAATTAATTTAATAAATTATATTGCAAAACAAACAGTATAGCTTTCAAAGCTAAAATGGGGATTAATTTTATGGTCACTTATTATAATCTTAATTATATTTATACACATGCAAATACTTATTTATTTGAACCTCAACTTCTAAACTAGATATCATAGAACATTATTTTATTTTCAAAATATAATGAAATAAATAAAGTTAATTTTCTAGAATAAATATCAAGGAAATTAATTTAAATCTAAAGCAGTCACAATACATTCATATGTTACATCAAATAACAAACTGTATCCAATCATTATTTAGTAACAATGTAAATACCGCCATTGCAGCATAAGAAAGCTGTGATATATATTTTTTTCTTCATAGCTTCCTTCCGTTGGGGTCTCACTAAAAAGAAAATTAGAAACAATAAACAAGAAATTTGAAGAGACATATTATTATTGTTTTATTCTTATTTATTACTCTTAATTTATTGTTACTTAATTCGCATATATAAAAAGTCCAAACATATAATTGAAGGATTTTATCAATTGAGTTTGTAAGTTTCTAACTCCCATGCTTGAAAATCATACAAAGTTCACGGATTTGTAGTAACAATACAAGGAACTGAAGAACCAAAACTAAGTTCTTGGTATGTTTCTAACGAAATCAAAGGGTTGAAACTATAGAAGTTGGCAGTTGCAATAATATTATGAAGAACTGATGAACCAAAGTTGAGTTCATAGAAAGTTTCTAACGAATTCGAAGTCTTAAAAATTAAAAAAGTTCGTGGACTTTCTATAACAATATAAGGACCTGAAGAACCATGATCATTCGATTAAAGCATTCTGGCAAGTGGTTTCATGACTAGAGTTGGCCAACCATTGATCTGGTTCAATCTGACCATGGCTAACTTGGTATGTCACATATCTCAAACTGGCCTTCACATATAGTCTATATTATTATGTCATGCTATTCTTGATGCGTAAACTCCAAAAACATATCACTTCCATTGGTGGTCGACATATAAATCAGATAACCGGTTTGATGGAGATGAGCCAATGGATTACTTGACAAAAGTATGTTAATCGCTTGAATAAGAGACATTATTAATGTTTCATTTCTTTCAAAGTATTAATTAGTTAACTTGGTAAATAGATTTTTAGAGGTCAACACTATACGTTGGTGTTTCTTTGCATTGGTTCTTCTTTTTAATATGTGTATACATACACATACATATATAGAGTTCTTCCTTTGATTATTATTATAGAAGATGAAAGGCTTCATAGAGCATCAATCAAATATTTAAGGATATAGTTGTTTGTTGTCAAGAGGCCATCAGGAGCTAAAACACAAGCAAATGAAAGAAAGAAGGTAGATAGCAGACTACAATCCTTTTGCAAGCAATATGATAGTGATGAAGAGGAAGAGTAATGAATAAAGTATATGCTTATGCTCAATCTCTTTAAATTACCAACCAAATGAAAAGAAAGCAAACTTTAATGTGTATATCCGACATGTGCTTAATGTGTTGTAATTTTCCGTTTATTTTTGTATTATTGCTTTCTCCTTCCATCTAATACAGATTGCATTATTGCTTATATATGCTTTACATTGTACATTTTTCTATCTTTAGTGAACACTGCATTTCGTTACTCTTATTTTATTTCATATTATATAATGTGATTTTTACTGTATATGTCATTGTTATGTGATTCTGAATATGAATTTATCATTTCCATAATATATTGATTTTCATATAAAAACAAATTCTGGGTAGTTATATCGGCACCTTTTTAACAATTCTTTTGGTGATCTTTTCTACCGGATAATACTTATCAATTTTAAAGCGGATTGAAATAATTTGGCTTTGAATATTTTATTGTTTTATTTTGTTGTTTCATTTTAATTGTCATTGGCTCATAATCTCTCTCCAAGATAAAAAATAATGAGTAATTGTTTATCTAAACTTCTTCAACAGATTTGATTTGATATTTTTATTTTCAAAATCTTCTTAATCATTTACATGTAATTTTTTTTATTAAAAGGGTATCGATAACCAAATTTTGAACATCGGATGGTTTATTTATTCAAAACAATTTATTCAAGGACATATTAAATTAACTATAAAATAATATATATAATTTTTCTAGCCTACTGGAAGAGGTAACATCATGGGATGGGGAGTGGATAGTATTCCTGACTATCCGGGTTCGAAACCCCACAATAGCAAGTGGAGTTACCTAGGGCCAGCCTTCCAGGCGGTTTGAGACCGACGCGGATTAGTCAGGTGAACGTGTGTGTGAGTTTATCTGCCGTTCAAAAAAATTGATGTAAAAGATATAAATATACTTAGAGTAATATAATTATGGGTTGATATAAAAGATATAAATCAATTCTCTTCTAAAACGATAATTAATGAGAGGTCATGACAAATCATGTCTAGCTCAGTTGGTCTTCTTAAGAGCAGTAACATCCTGGAGGGAGGGGGCTGTGAATGGGATCTACCTTGGTTCGATCCCAAGAGAAGTCAATTTGAGGGCATGAGGAGTACCCAGTACTTGGGCTGGTCCAGTCATAGACTGGGTCGCCCCCAACCTAGTCAAAGACTGTGGTTGGGCTCTAAGTCTACTGTAAGCTGGGCCAGAATAACGGTGGATTAGTGGGCTGCCCGTGGATGCCCAATACCGCCGGGGAGGTGTGCTTGTGTTCGTGGTAGTTGTTTAGTGGTTCAATGACGCTATGCCTTGCAAAAAATGAGATGATATGAGATTAAAAGTAATCAGCGATTCAAATCTATTTCTGAAGTTTCTTATGTCAAACTCAACTTCTCAGATGATTCTTTGCTATGATACACATCATATGATACATTAATTTTAGAAATTATCTCTTATACATACATATCTTTTGAATGTTTATATAATAAATTTATTCTATATATGATGGGAAAATGGTGAAAAGTAAATATGCTTTCTAATAAACAAACATGTGCAAATAAGACCATTCGATCAATCTCATCCACTTAAAAATTCGTATATTGATTCCCTTTGTGAGGCTAAAATAAATTAGCCTTTACAGATGTGGATGTTCCACAAAGAAAATGCATTGCCTTAATGTTAGCCTTTGCCTATTCTAGTCTGTCTTGCCAACATAAAATAATAACAATAATATGAAAAATTCAAAATATACACGTTTATAATATTTAGCTAAAACACAAAAAGAGAAAGGTTCATGCGAGAAACATAACTTTTTAAGAAAAAACGATGAGTAATTTTACCCACTCATCGAGTCAACGATGGTGGCTTTGACCGTGGTCCCCCCTTTAATAATCTCTACCCTTTTATGAATCGCGTCAATCCTCCATGATCACGTCCACCGTAACCCAAGATGTATGACTGAGATTGCTACTCGTTTTTTCTTAAATTGACATGCTTCTCGTAACGAACCTCCCTCAACACAAAAAATGATCAAATATCATTTTCATCCCACAAACACTTATATCACCGCCGATGAGTAGTGCTGTAGTAATTGAGATATATGATCAAATTTAATAACACCTAATAAATCTGTTGGAATAACAAATGAAAGAAAAACTCAAAAGTTACCAAAGGAGTGTTAGCCTAGTGGTAAAGNGGGGGACGCATTCTGGAGGTACGGGGGCTTCGACCCCGGGCTGCATGCTTTAGCAGTCGGGCTTCGGCCCAAAAATTGCCGAGGATTAGTCTGGGCCCAATGTGGTCTGGGATACCTCTTCCAAAAAAAAAAAACTCAAAAGTTGGAAAAATAAAATAAAATGAAAAAGAGTAAACGTCAATTTTGGTCCTTATGGTTTTTTGAAAGCCTTGATTTTAGTTCCTAGATACAAATTCATCACTGTAGACTTCGATTTTAATTGGTTTTGATTCCTTCCACTAATAAAGGTTAACTTTCCTCCATTAAATAAAGGCTATTTTAATCTTTTAATATATTTTTCCATATCTTTTATTAAATTTGTGGACTTTCTGTTTTTATGTTTTTGTCATTTATCATTTATTAAAGAGTTAAATACAAATTTAGTCCCTATGCTTTACAAAAAATAACGACTAAGGTCCCTTAAAGAATTTTTTAGTGACCAACATCCCTGTACTTTTCTTTTTATAACACCCAACATCCCTGTGCTTTTCTTTTTATAACAACCAACGTCCCTATACATTAATGATGTTAAAAATGGTATGTAAGAAGGGGTAAATTCGTCCTTTTCATTTCTTTTTGTTTCACTAACATATCTAGTCCCTCCTAAAATCATAGATAAAAACTTTTATAATTTATAACATATTTAATTACACTGTATTTAAATTCAAACAAGCCGTTTAATTCCAATATGGAGATTAAAAACTATAAAAATTCAATAACATAAGTTATAACATATTAGGTCCCTTCAAAAATCATGGATTAAAAAAATCTTCATTAAAAATACATCTTCATAAGGAAATCATCACTTAAAAAACCTAGGATGCAAATATACCACTATGAAATATATAGTGTGAATAATAGTTTCAATGAAATTAAACTATAAAGGAAAAACTTCAAAGCTTAAAAATTTCACGTACCATATACTTCAAGATATACCATATTCTCTTCGAGTTCCTTTAAAACAATCCATTGCGTGTGCATCATTAATTAAGTTGAAGAAAGTTCATANAAATCAAACCGATGCAATATATGTTAAAGCCGACTTATAGATTAAGAAATCAAAGAACACATCGACCATGAAACATTTTTAATTGATTAAGAAACCAAATCACATATTATACGGGTTTTTTGTTAGATTATGTTGTAAGTAAATGAAAGGTTTTTTAATCTTTGATCTTAAGAGGAACCAAATCCGTTATCAAATCCTAAAAACATAAGCAGGCTAATTAAATATGTTATAAACTATAAAATATTTTTTAATCCATGATCTTAGGAGGGACCAAATATGTTAGTGAAACAAAAAAATGAAAAGGACGAATTTACCCCTTCCTAAATTACCATTTTTAGCAGTGTTAATGTATAGGGATGTTGGGTGTTATAAAAAGAAAAGCACAGGGATGTTGGTTGTTAAAAAAAATCCTTGAGGGACCTTAGCTGTTAATTTTTGTAAACCACAGGAACCAAATTTGTATTTTACTCTTTATTAAATATTATTTTTCTCTCTCATCTTGACAGGGACCCACCCTCCTCTCTTCTGTTAGAACCAAGGTAAGACGATGGTTTTTCGAGCACCCTACACCCACCAAAAGCCATCCCTATTTTCCCAAGAAAACCTCACTAGTGAAATACTCCCTTCTTATTTCTTTCCCGATGAGGCATTTTCCCTATCAATCATCAACTTCGGTTTTTTTCTCCTTTCTAGCTTTATTTCCAGCTTAGCAACCTTGCAATTTTACAACAAAAAGTTCAGCAAAACTCTGAGGATATATATTGCAGTCATGGGATCAATTGCAAACTTTTCTGTAGCCGTTGTTTTGTGTTTTAGTAAAAATAGTGTATGGTTATCCAGGACCAATACTAAGAAGAGGGTGCCTAGAGGCTTCTCGAAGCGCTCTAGTGTCACCGGAGATGAAGGATTTCCTCGATAGTATAACGGAAATCCATCGTACCAAAGTTCTCAAGGCCATTTAGGCTTACATCAAAGAAAAAGATCTGTAGGTTCTAGTTTATAAATATGTCAAATTTCAAACTCTTTTAGTTTTCTACATCTTTAAAGTAGTTATACAACATAACATTATGTGTATTCCTTTTTGAATAATTACCTTATTGCTTCTATACCTATATATCACATAGAGAAAACAACCTCCTCTATTTCCAACAATAGAGGTAGGTTCCGTTAATGGAAATGGAAGTGGATTTGAATAGGATTGTAGATGGTTTTTCTAGGGAGATGGACGGTGGGCTTCATGCGGTGAAATGGTCATGGTGAGGGTAACCGGTAGTTTAGAGGATGACTTGAGGAGATGGTGATCGTGGTGTAGATGAGTGAAGAGGGTGCCCAGTGGAGTGAGTGATTGACGTTGTAGACGAGGGGGAGGATGTCGATGGTGAGGTGACTGATGGTGTTGAAAAGGGTGGCCGGTGACAAAGCACATGGAAAATGATTGGTGAAATCCTAAGGATTGGAAACATCCTAATTGGAAAATGATTGATAAAATCCTAACTTGAAGATTTTCCTTTAATCTTTTATTTTAATAGATTTTGCAAAACCTTGTTTAAAAAGGAGAAAGTAAAATCCTACGTTTAAAAATGATTGGTTGATAGTGCAATCTTTTTGATATTTTATTATTTTTAATTAATAAAAATAAATTAAATATTTTAATAATATAATTAATTATGTAATCTTTAAAACGGAGCATTTGTAAAAATTAAATGTAATCCTTGTTTCAAAAGATTTGATTTATTTACTATTTGATTGAGAATACTTGTAATTATTTATACTTTTGAGCAAGTGAATGAAAGAGAAAAAGACTTAGGGGCTATTTGTTTTTTAATAGGTCTGAAGTCTAGAGCTTTATTTCACTTCTCATTTATAAGAGGTGGTGTTAAAGTCTGAAATCTAAATGACTAAATTTATAAGATTGTCTTTTTTGTAATATCTGTAGTCTGATAACAAAGAGAAAACATAATACGATGAAGAAAAATAACACAAAAATAAAACAACAAATTTGTTTAAAATGAAAATATGAAAACGAATATTTCCTATTATTTCCATAAAAAAGATATAAAACAAACTCTATCACTTAACTTAAACCAAACCCTCCTGTAAAAGGCACGACAAGGGATGCTTTCTTTAACATTATCAATTCATCATCATCTACATATTCATCTCTTCAAAGATCACTACATAACTCACTGCATCATTTTCCTAGTTAAATTATTTTAATAAAAATAAAAAAAATAATTATTAAATAATATGATAAAATAAAACAACTTTTTGTTATTAGGTTATATTTGATTAGGGGTATACCTGGCATTATAAAGAAACTGAATTCCATTTTATCAAAATACTTAGGGGGCGTTTGGTTCGCTGGAATCCTTANCTATTGTTGGGGTATTTGGGTCGTTACAAATTGGTATCAGAGCCTTAGTTTAAGTGAATTAGGTGACCAGGACTGGGCCTAGTCTTAAACTTAGATTCCCTCATCTAAANGGAATCTGGGGGAATTGGAATCCAATTCCCAGGGATTCCCATGTTTGGTTGGCTTTTGAGGATGGAATTGGAATCTGCTAGAGGGAATGAATTTCATCAGATAAGGGATTTCAGAATCCTTCAGCATATGGAAGGAATTCAAATTCCATAGACTTAGGAATTTGACAGATTACC
>LUCG01024066.1:0-14699 GCA_001633085.1 Carthamus tinctorius | reverse complement strand
CGTTCACAACCAAAAAGTGGTTCACATTTGAACCCACCCCTATATATATATATATATATCATGCGAGAAGATAAACATTTTGCGAGAAGGCGAGAAGGCGTAATATCATATATGATTAAGCGTTTATGTATTGTCAATATAACATATGTATAATCATATATGATTAAACTCGTGTATCATGCATGACTAAACACTTCTCGTCTTTTCACAAAATGTTTAGCTTCTCGTTTGACCATGTCCCTATATATATATATATATATATATTCATTTATCGTATAATACATTCATTTATTGTATGTTTATTTATTTACCTATCGTCCACGTGTCCTAAGCACACTTGATGACTCACCTTGAGAAAAAATTAATTAAACTAAAACATATTTTATAAAACAAAATGATGAGTCTTCATAAAGCTGTTTTTTTTTTAAATATGAAATGTATTTTTTCTAAACAGTGGTTCACTACTAGTCTTTGTTTTTAATTAGAATAATTATTGCATTCTTCTTCTGGAAAAAAGGCCACCTTTGTCCAATCAAATAAATCTTCTTTTCTTTTATTTTCCCACCTAAAATGCATCATGAATATTTGCTAAAAAGCAAAAATAATAGTAATAAATAATTAGCCACTGTTTGGTAAATATTAAGCAGAATATAAGCTAGTTTTTTGAAAAACTATTCTTGTTAGTGTTTGTCTTTCTACGTTCTACATTACCAATTTTTAAACATGTATCTTTTGGTTATTTTACAGCATAAGCTACCTTATCAGCTAGTTTTTACCAAACGTATCTTATTCATCAGCTAGTTTATTAGTCATCGGCTACCTTATCAGTGTTAGGCTAGCTTGCCAAACATAGCCTTACCATGAAAGAAAAATATTTTTTCATTAATTTCTAAATCTTTGTAAATAAATGTTTAAAAAATAAAAATGGCATTTTATTAAACATAGGTAATTTTCAAAATAAAGAGGCTTTAACAATTGAATGTAATTTGTTACATATTTCAAATTTTGAATTATGTTTTTTTTAAATGGGAAATACTTTTAAGATGCTCACATAGAAAAAACCAAATCTAATTATTTAAACAATTAAAAAGGCAATCATCTAATTAATCCAATGGAAGCTTCTTTTCCATGGGACATTTTACCTTTAAAAACTATAATTATTAGTGAGACATTCTCATAAACTTACTAATTTTATTTTTGACAAAAAAAAAGGAAAATAAATAAATAAATAAATAAAATGTCCTAAATTTTCAAGTATTTTGCTATTTCTATTTATTATAAACTACCTACATCACAATAGTATGCAAGATTCTTTTATGCTATTCATAACATATATATAATACCATATTTTATTTTATTTTAAAGAATTTATCTATAGCATATCATATAAAGCATTTAGGATAAACCGTTTAAACTCCTAAAAACTAATTTATTATACATGTAGCATTATGTATTCATCCATATTGCTTAAGATTCCAGATTACAAATAGATGATTTATGATTTCAACTTTTTACAAGTGCATGATAGAATTCATAACCACTTATTTTTTCTCTCTCTTAAAATTGATATAAATTAGGTAAATTGTCGATAAATATAACATAAATATCCAAATTTGTCAATCAGGAGAACATACAAATCTTTTTCTTAAGAAAAGACCATTAATTCCAATTTGTAACAAAAAAAGGTATGATAACCAGATTAACTTGATAACCTGATAACCTGGTTGGCAAATTTAAATATTCATGTTATTTTTCTTGGCAATTTTCCCTAAATTTAATTTCACCTCAATAAATTTTAACCAGTAACCTATACATCCAGTTATCAGCTCCCTTTTTTGTTATCAGACAAAAAAATATATGTTCTCTTGACTAGCAAATTTGTACATTTATCTTACCCTTTTCGACAATTTGCCGTGTAAATTATTGATAACCATTTAATCATCCACTTTATAGTTTATATCAATCCAGACAAAAAGTAGATCCTCCTTTTTTTTTTCCTAAGGTTAAAGTTACAGGGGGCATTCAAGAACAACTTCAGATCAATTTCTGAAAAAAGGAAAAGTGAAAAAAAAAAAAAAGTAAGAAGAAAACCAATTTGACTATGACTATGATGAGTATGATAGCAAAAGAAACCGCCATTAAAGTACGTACACACGCATTAAAGTGCTCATATTCACAAAAGCTATAATCAAAACTCACGAGACTCTGTATTCCATTAATAACTATACATCTAACTATGAACATCAAAAGTTATAATCAAAAGGGTTTTAGTTCGTTCAAATATATCCAACTTGTCACGAAAAGTTTGCAAAACTTACTATTTAATGTATTTTAGACAATTTTTATGAAAAATTGGATACACCTGTATACACTAATTTGTAAGTTTTGCAAACTTTGATACACGGAGAGTTAATTTTGAAAGTCCAATACATACAACAACTTTTCGTGACAAGTTAGATACGCTCTCGTGAACTAAACCCTAATAAAAAATCATATCGGGTCACGAATTTGAAAGTAGCATTATATCGAACAAAAACATTCAAAATCAGTAAATCACCGATTGAAATTTTCAGATCGGAATTACGTTAACATATAATCCAACTTCAACTTGATTTTGGCAAAAATCCGAGTTCGAAATCTCATCACAATCTCATAAAAATCAGGTTTATCCATCGATCAATTAAGAGAAACAAATTTCATTTTCACAAAAACGAAATTCATCGTGTAGAACGACTCGATTTCCTCCATTTTTAGCACAAAATTTATCATCATAAAAACGAAATTCATCGCGTAGAGACTCCATTTCTTCCAAATTTACCACAAATTTGATGTTCTACACACTATCACTCCTACAATCCGTTTAATCAGCAAAATCGGCATAGAAATCGGTGAAATTATCATCATAAAACCGTATTCTCTTGCTTCGTAAGACAATGGAGTTTTCTCCATTTTTTTAGCACAAAATCATCATCATAAAAACGAAATTCATGTATAGACTCGATTTCTTCCAATTTTACCACGAATTTGATGTTCTACACACTTATCACACTCCTAAAATCCGTTTAATCAGCAAAACCGCCATAGAAATCAGATCGAACAGAAACAAACACACAGAGACGATAAAGTAACCATTAACGAAGAAGAAGAAGAAGAGGTTACTAACCATTGTTACGTGACTTAACACGAGCAGCAACTGCAATCCAAACACGTCTGACTGGAAAAACGACCTTCTGCAACCAATTCATGAGCTTCTGCTTCTTCTTCTTCTTCCTCCGATTTCCTCTTCTGAGTTGACTCGGTACAAAACTCCTTAACCAGGCCAGCACTGTTCCTTTTTCCGATCGTCTCTCTCTCTCCTCCTAATTTATAGGGAGAGGAGAAGGAGGCGAAGAGAGAGAAAGAGAAAGAGAAGAGAGAGATTGCTTGAAAACTGTATTTCTTCTCTTGTTTTGTAAGACAATGGAGGTTTTCAGTTAGAGAGAGATCCATGAGTGTAGGTGAAGGGAAGCATATAAAAGGAGGAAGAATTTTAACCATGGTTAAAGATTATCTTCAACAATAACAACAACAACAACAGCTTCTTCAAAACTTTCTCAAAGGCTATCAGTATTTTGAGCCCTCAAGTCTACTCTGTCTCATGTGCGTTATATCAACTTTACTATAAACCTACTATAAGTCAATAGGAGCCCCCGAGCCATCTCTGGTTAGTACCACAACTCACCAAACCAAATACCTAATACATATTTTTTAAATAAAAAAAAGAAGAGAGGGAGTAGTGTAGAGAGAGAGAGATGGAGCTGGGCTTCATCGGTGTGGCCACAGCGCTTGCGCCAGCCCGTCGGCATCTCGCCAGCTTTGTATCGGAAGACCGTTGAGCCCGCCACGTCGAGCCCGTTCAACCTTGGCGACCGCTACACATAGCCTAAAGTTAAGAAATTAGGAAAGAAAGTGTAGTTTTCTCAAAATTTAAAAATATTTCTAAAAATGATTACCAAGAAAGATCAATTGTTTTTTATTATATCTCATAAATGAAAAACGTTCAAATAAAGGTTATGTGTAATTTTCTCAAAATTTAAAAATATTTCTAAAAATGATTACCAAGAAAGATCAATTGTTTTTTATTATATCTCATAAATGAAAAACGTTCAAATAAAGGTTATGTGTAATTTTCTCAAAATTTAAAAATATTTCTAAAAATGATTACCAAGAAAGATCAATTGTTTTTTATTATATCTCATAAATGAAAAACGTTCAAATAAAGGTTATGTGTAATTTTCTCAAAATTTAAAAATATTTCTAAAAATGATTACCAAGAAAGATCAATTGTTTTTTATTATATCTCATAAATGAAAAACGTTCAAATAAAGGTTATGTTTGACAAAAATAAGTTAGTACATGTTTGGATGGATCATAAGCTAGCGTATTAATATTAACTATTATAACCCAAGATACCATTTTTTGTCATTTTACATACTAATAAGCTAGTTTTTACCGAACATAGTTTATTCATAAGATTGCTTATCAGTACCAGCTAGCTTATCAGTAAACAATTAGATTATCAACTATCAGCTAGTTTGCAAATACAGCCAAAATGATTAGGTGAGAGAAATCATATTTTATTAAATATAAATTATGTTTTAATAATATAATCATTAATTTATCTTAAATAAAAAAAAATCTGTTGAAGGTAAATGTAATTTTTATTAAAGATTTTGACTTTTAAATACTTAGTTTACAGAAAATTTGGAGAAAACTGATAGAGATGAGCTTGTTTTGTAAGACAGCGGAGTTTTTTTAGGAGAATTATAAATGAACCGACCTATAAAGGGTATGGATAGGTTTATGTCTGTGTACAAGTAAGACCCAGTATTCACCACCTCTTTCTACTTTTATGCGAGTGAGAAAAGACCTATGAACGGTTCAGATAATACCACCCTTTTTTTTTTACCTAGAGAGACAAAGAGAGAGAAGGATGAGTGTGGGTGAAGAAGGGAAAATGCATATAAAGGAGGAAGAATCTAACCATGGTTAAAGAGGAGGGTTGGGTGGGGGGATAACGTACAAGTGGTGAAGCATAGGGTACAAGTGGTGTTTTGCGTAACGAGAATTTGGTGGCTGATTTTGCTTTTTATTGTTGGGAGTAAACTAGACTTTAATTTTTTGTATTTTATGAGTCACGTAAAGAAAATTCAACAATTTTAATAAAAGTTCGTTTTTATTTTTTCAACAATGTAATTAAATATCATTAAAATTATGTCCCCCTTGTTTAATAAAACTCAACAATTTATACAAATTTATAAATAGAGTAAATTATATAATATTTATAACACCTTAGATAAATCCTATATCTGTTGCAAAATGTTAACTCTGCCAATCCCAACCGATCCACTAAGGATTGCCAATACCCGTTGTGGGAGGCATTCCCGACTCATTCAGCGGTTGTGGCTATGGGGGCGTCCGTGCGCGAGCCGAGGCTCGAACCCGGACCATTTGATATTTGTTGCAAACCTAGCACTCACTCGTTACCAACTGAGCTACACGTCATTGGCAGATAAATCATATATTACCGTAGACAGAAAAGGTGTGGGGTTCATAAGTAAAACTTTGCCTTACAAGACACAACGCGTTTTGGGGCCACAAACACGACATGTTCATGGAACTCTGGAGTTAACACATGATAGACGAGGTGTTACAATATTCTATATGCAGGTTGGTCCTCGGGCCCCAATTTTTTTCTTAAGTACTTAATGGTAGTCTTATAAAATTAATACATTAAAAGAAACCTAAAAAGATGTAGGATATGATTAGAAACAAAAAAAAATATTTAGTAGAATTTATCGTATTCAACTTCTTTCTTCCGTGAATTATTAATATTTCTTGTATTCGACTTTTTTATTGATGAGAAATACTTATTGGATTTTGTTTTCGTATTTATTAAAAGTCCTTGATTTTACATACGTCCAAGGTCCATAAACTATTAAAAACGGGTCTGTCCATATATAAGTGTTTAAGACTGTTTTCTCCCTAGTATAAAATAATCATGAATTTTTCAGTTAAGAAACAATGTTATCCAAATTGATTATACATTTAGGAGACTTAATTTATAATTACTATAAGAGTAAATTACAAATTTGATCCCAATGGAAATAATAAAGTTTTTGTCCATATAATTTCAAAATTATAAAATGACCATTATGATGTGCAAAGATGTCTAGATTTAGTTCCTTCTTTTAACCACCGTTAAATTATAGGTATTTTCGTCTTCTTGTCGTTTTTTTGTCTTATCCAATCAAAAACTACATGGACCAAATCATAATATTTATTTTGATTGATTAATAGACATAAAAAATCGACAAAAGAATAAAAATAAAACTCCTCTTTTGTAAAGGAATAGAATTCAAATCCGAATGCTTTTTCGTGTTGTTGGTCATCTCCTAAATTGCTTCATTAAAATTCTAAATCACTATTTAAGTTTTAATATACGAATTATTTGTAAAATAAAATAAATAAAAACCAACAAAAATGTGTTATTAGTGTCACTTTATCCTATGCAACCATCTTAAGATATAATTTTTTTTGATTTAAACTCCTTCTAACTCGTTCAACCTGTTCTATCTATTAGTTATATTTTTTGTTTTTTCTTTTACAATAAGTTATTCTTGTCGTTTATTGAAAAACAACGTCGGAATGCATTAAGCCGACCCACACTGTCCGCCACCCCCAAATCCAAAATCATGTGAGAATGAATTCATGTGTATAACGGTCTGCCAAATAACTGACTTACAAATTCATGACTGACACGAAACCCAATCTACAAATAACTTGCGACCCCATGTTGTAGTTGTTGAACTGAATTCTTTCTTGTTAATGTAAGTGTTCTAACTTCTAATTGAAGACCAATTGTTTTACACTGAACCATCACTTAGTAACTTTACGAATTTGAACAATAATTGTAGTAGTTTATTCTTAAGTTGTTTGTGTAGACAAGTAATTTAATGACATTAGATAATTGTTAATTAAATATATGTTAAGTCTTTTAAAATATGTAAAATATAAAAATGTTGTAGATTAAACCGATGCCATTTAGTTCTATAACAATATTGTACACATTTTGGTATTTGAAGATAACCTAAATACCCAAGACACGAAATCCATATGTGTGATCCAACCAAGATCAAAAATTTTATAAAGAGTATTCAACAACGGATAAGATATTTGAGTCGATTTAAAAGATAAAAAATATATTAAAATTTAATACCCAAATACAAATATACCTATATTATATTATATGGTCCATGATTTGGAATTTCTGTTCCTTAAGGCAGCGTTTGGTACTCAGACAGGATTGGACAAGATAGGACAGGACATGACAGAACTGGATAGAACAAATGTCTATTTTGTGTTTAATACACCTAGGACTGAATAGAACTAGACAAGTTCCCCAAAAATACTGTTTGACGATTTTATATATTATTAACACAAATAAAGTAAACTATATAATTTATAAAAAAAAATTACATAATTTTCATAAACATAAACATACACACACACACACACATATATATATATATATGATTTTTATGGAACAAATGTTGATGGTTATGGTAGAGGTCCGGTAGTGGCCAAAGGTAATACTAGTAGTAACGATGGTGTTGCTGGTTGGTGGTTGTGGAGAACGTGAAGATGGTGGATAGTGGTGGTGGTGGTGGTGGAGGTGACCAACGGTGGTGGTGGTCAAAGTGGCGATAGACAGTTGTAGAAGTGGTAGACGGTGGTGGTAGGTAATCGATGGTAGTTGTAGAGGTGGTGGAGGAGGTTGTTGTAGTAGAAGAGAAGATGGAGGTAGCCGATAGTGGCTACCGGTGGCGGTAAACACTAAAACAAATGCCATATTGAAGTTTTATATCAAACGAGTGTTAATTAATAATATATTAGTTTATGTCTCATTTCTGCCCCATGTTGTTCCACCTATTTTGGTGGAACAAAAAAAAGCTCTTTTGTCCCATGTTGTCCCACCTTGTCCCAGTCCCTGTCCCTGTCCCATGTCGCACCAAACGTGGGACAGTGAATTCCTGTTCTGTCCCATGTTGCGCCAAACGTGGGACAGTGAGTTTTGTCCCGTCCTGTCTCACGTACCAAACGCACCCTAAGGAATTTGATAAAAAGAATTTGTCATTCCAATTCAATCAAATTTCTTTGGACTATGCAAACCAAATAGCCGCTCATGAGGGTTGGTCTTTTGCTTGCAACTCGAATCGGGATTCTATTGCCTTTGGATTTCTTTTAAAGATCGATTAACTTGTTTATTAACCTTAACTTATGTTTTGATTGTATTTTATGTGCTTATGAACAAACATGTTTGGTTAGATAAATCATATGCTTGTATGACAAGGTTCAAAAACCTCCTAATAAGCCGCCTAGTTGGACATTGGTATTTAAGAGCTGAATTCATTAAGTAAAACTTGGTTTCTAAAGCTTAATTCTTGTTTGAAGAACTTGGTCTAACACAACTACACAAGTATTCCCCATGTTGTCCTACACCCATATCATTTCAATCACTTGCTCAATGAACAAAGATTCATTCAACACTAAAAATCCAAAAATGACCATGTTGCCTCACGTAACTAATAAAGATGAATCTAAACAGACAGTAACAATCATTACGTTAGTACGAGGGACGAAAACATTAACCAAGTAGAAATCACGTAGTATCAGATATATATTCTTTTATCATTCAACACGGGTGGATGTAGTGTCTTAAAGGATCGGGGATGAGCTTCCATTAAGATTTTTTCTCTCTTTTTCTTTGGTTAAAAACCACCTTTTTTTTAACTTTCTACATGGATCCCCATCCCCCTAGTAATTTCCTTCCTAAGCAAATGATTGTATGGGAAGTAGAGGTTAACGTGAGAAGTAGATCTAAACCGATGATCAATTTTAATCTCACGCCCTTTCATGAATTGCATTTTAGAGGGGAAATGATCTGGTTCATCTTGGTGCATCTCACCTTAATGTGCATCAATTTCTCATCCGACGATCGATAACCATTTCTCAAGCTTCTCATGGTAATCTTAACTACTTACTACCAACCTTACTTCCTCTCACCAACCCGAAAAAAAGGTACTTTGAAAATCAANCCTTAAAAAGGTGGAATTAAGCTAAAATCACATTGGTAGACTTTACAGACCTTTAATCTACCTTAAAAATACCTCCACCAGATAAAAATCCTAAATCCGCCACCATCCTTCAGAAGACTTTCAATTTCAAATAACATAACACAAATACACTCACTATCTACAACTACAACTTTTCATCCATCAACCACCACTTTAGAAGATATATCTTAAATCAACTTTTCATCCATCAACCACCAGTTTAGAAGATATATCTTAAATCACTTCAAAAAGAAAATATACACAATTAACACATCATATACTTAATAAATTTCCATGTCCAACAATAACAGAATCACACTACATGCAATCAACTATAGAACAAAAAAACAAACATGAATACCAAGTTTTCAATCAACAAATTCCAAGTTTTCTTCTTCTTAATACTCATCATCATCCCCTTCCCCTTCATCATCCACACCTTCAGCACCAACCTCCTCATAATCTTTCTCCAGGGCTGCAAGATCTTCACGGGCTTCCGAGAACTCACCTTCCTCCATTCCTTCACCCACATACCAATGGACGAATGCCCTCTTTGCATACATCAGGTCAAACTTGTGGTCAATGCGCGAGAACACCTCTGCAACCGCCGTGTTGTTGCTGATCATGCAAACGGCCCGTTGGACCTTGGCAAGATCGCCACCTGGCACGACCGTTGGTGGCTGATAATTGATACCACACTTGAAACCAGTTGGGCACCTGTTAGCAATCCAAGATCATGTCAATAAGCTTCTTTATTTCAAGTTACCCACAAAAAGGATCAAGATTTTACACCGTAGGGAAAGAATGTGAAGTTTTTTAGGGGGTGTTTGGTTAGAGGTATTAAGCAGTAATCAATGGAAATGATAATAAAAGAAACTGTTTGATTTTCTATAATATAATGGGCTTATTTTCCCCATAAGCCCAAAATTTAGTTCCTCGCTAAACAAACAAGGGGTATGAAAATTCATTCCCATATAGTCATTTTCATTTTCATTCCTCAGCCTGAACCAAACAGACCCTGTGTTTTTCGAAAGGGAAAATAAAGGAATCAAAAAGGAACAATTTTTCATGTTCTTGAACCGGAAAGAAAAAGGGAAAGATGTCAATTTAACAAATATACCCTTTATATTTGTCATGTTCTTGAACCGATGAGAAAGTGAAGGAAAGCAAAGGAAAGGATATTTTTGTCATAAAAGATCACAGACTAGACTGCTTTCGGATTTTCTTACCCTTCCCTTCCCTTCTTCCCTCGTTTGGACGAAACATAAATGAGTTTTTCGCTCCTACTTTGTGTTCTTGAAAGAGAAAAGAAAGGAAGGAACCGAAGAGAAACAATTTGTCATGTTCTTGAACCGGAGAGAAAATGAAGGAAAGCAAAGCAAAGGAAAGGGAATTTTTGACATAAAAGATCACAGACTAGATAGACTGCTTTCAGATTTTCTTTCCCTTCCTTTCTTCCCTATGTTTGGACAAAACATAAATGAGTTTTTCTCTCCTTAAAAGTTTAGAACACGTGGGTTTTTGTTATCCCTCTTTTTCCTTTTTTTCTTATAAAGAAAATGATTTCGAGAATACAGTGTTAACAGGCATCCTTAATCCCTTACCAATCAACGAACTGAACGGTCCTCTTGGTCTTAATGGTGGCAACAGCAGCATTAACATCTTTGGGGACAACATCTCCACGATACATCAAACAACACGCCATATACTTGCCGTGCCTAGGATCACACTTGGCCATCATGCTTGCAGGCTCGAAAACAGCATTTGTGATTTCAGGTACCGACAGCTGCTCATGGTACGCTTTCTCGGCTGAGATCACAGGGGCGTATGAGGAAAGCATGAAATGGATACGTGGGTATGGCACAAGATTGGTCTGGAACTCTGTAATGTCAACGTTAATGGCTCCATCAAACCGTAGAGAGGTTGTTAAAGATGATATGATTTGAGAGATGAGTCTGTTCAAGTTGGTATAAGTAGGCCTCTCGATGTCTAGTGATCTCCTGCAAATGTCGTAAATGGCTTCATTGTCCAAGAGCACGGCCACATCTGTATGCTCCAAAAGGGAATGTGTCGAGAGAACACTGTTGTACGGTTCCACAACTGCAGTCGACACCTATAAAAATACCCCAATCAGGATATAAGGTTTGGAACAGGACATGTTTCAAGCTAGCTTATTTTTTGAGCTTATTGAAAAAGCCCTGTTTGATTAACTTCCACTTGTTTCCAATTATGCCTCTTGTATATTTTCTAAAACATGCCTTTTTAAATCATTGACACTGTCTTCTAGATTATCAGCTAGTTTTTACCAAACATTACTAGTTTATCGACTAACTTATTGAAAAAGATCTGTTTGATTGACTTCCACTTGTTTCCAATAATGCCTCTTGTATTTTCTAGAACATGTCATTTTAGGTCATTGACACTGTCTTTTAGATTATCAGGTAGTTTTTACCAGACATTACTAGCTTATCGCCTAACTTATTAGCTAACAGCTACCTTTTCAGATAATTGTACAAAGTTTGTAGGATAATCACCTGAGGCGAAGGGTAGATGGTGAACCCAAGCTTTGACTTCTTTCCATAGTCGACAGACAAGCGTTCCAACAGCAGGGATCCCAAACCAGAACCAGTACCTCCACCGACAGCATTGAACACTAAAAAGCCTTGCAATCCGGTACAGTTATCGGCTAATTTCCTTACTCGATCAAGGCAAAGGTCGACAATCTCCTTCCCCACTGAAAGAAATAACTTGTTAGAGTATTCGATTGCTATTAAGTAGCTTCACTTGTGTGTATTTATGCAAATTAAACCAATATATAGTTGGGATAATTATAAGTACCTGTATAATGACCCCTAGCGAAGTTATTAGCAGCGTCTTCCTTTCCTGAAATAAGCTGTTCAGGGTGGAAGAGTTGGCGATAAGTCCCCGTCCTCACTTCATCAATGACCGTTGGTTCAAGATCGACAAATATTGCTCTTGGCACATGCTTTCCTGCACTCGTTTCGCTAAAGAACGTGTTGAATGCATCGTGTGCAACCCCAACTGTTGAGTCACTGCAAAATCATGAATATTTTAGCCAAAAACGACATCTGAGCAATGAGAGAACTTCCGATACTCTTAGAGTTCATAAATTTAGCCATTGGAGTGTCAAGCTGTTCAGCTAACATTCTAGAACACACCACACCACACCACAAAATACAGGCTTAATTGCAAGTAGTTTGAACTATTTTAAGCAAATTGGGGGAAATTGTTCCATCACCAAACAGATCTTCAATCCAGTACAAATTTTACAATCAATGACTCCAGAAAAACAGATCATGGAAGTACACTTTGCAATAAAAGAAGTCAACTACAACTCCAAAACAATAACTCCAAAAACAGTAATTCCAACCAGATCTGTAATCTGTTCACCTGCCATACCTAATTTTCAAATTCACAAACAAAAAGCTCCAGATAGAGCCATTGAAGATCCATCCAATAGTCATTCAACCTTCATTCGAGATCCAAACACACACACACACACACTAATTCCTTCAGATCCATAACTATTCACCCAAATTAAAACCAAAATTCACGTAACAACTCAGGTTTCAATCAGAAATGCAAACGAAACTCTCTAATAACAACACATAAAGCTGTAAATTCCTACAAAACACATAAAATTAATGAATCAAAAGAAGAAATGAATACCTTGGCATCATGCCATCGGGCTGGATGCCATGTTCGAGGCAATAGAGCTCCCAACAGGAATTACCGACTTGAATCCCAGCTTGACCTATGTGTATGCTTATGATCTCCCTCATCTTCTTCTCTCTGTGTATTCAAAATGAATATAGCTTTCTTCGATTTGTGTTTGCTGAAAACCCTAACTTTTTTCCCTCTGCAAATATTTTGACCTAATCTGGACTTATAAAGAGAGTGTGATCATGGTCTCTGTGTGTATAGATATAGATAGATACACCCTCGCTGTCTCTATAACTATGGAATTAATGCAAAACCTTTTTTTTTCCTTAATAATACGATTAATTATTAAGTTACTTTTGGCATAAATTTTATTCTTCTCGAAGAATGGTTTTTTTATTACAAATATTTAATGTTGTATAAGATTTAAATTGCTTTAGTTTTTTTTAACGACGGTAACTCATACACACGTCCCGACACGAAGTCGACGAGGTATCCAGAATCTATACGGGCACCCGACTAACCCTCGGTGACCATGGAGGCATGGATCGACCCGAAAGCACCCATGGTTAGGGATGGCCAAAAACCAGGTTTGGGCCGGCCGAGCCGGGCCAGCGGCTAAACCGGTTTGCTACAGTGTAGCTCTAAACCGGTTTGGCTCTGAACCGGTTCGGTTCGGTTCGGGCCAGGCGGTGAGACGAAAATGCCAAACCGTTTACCCATGGCTAGTGAACCATTAAACCTAAAACGGTTTGGGTCGGGCCCAAAACCGGTTTGGGACGGTTTACGTCGAATTTTCGTATTTTTTTTATCTTTGTTCGATTTTTTGTGTATATTATTATTCTAATAAGTAATTAACTACTTAATTATTAAGAACTAGAGAACACGAGAACTCGAGATTAGAGAACACGAGAACTCGAGATTANAACTAGAGAACGAGATTACGAGAGCCGAAAAATGAGAAATCTTTGCGTTTTTTGCAAGTTGGTAAGTTGTGGTTTGATCCTTAACCCACCACTAGTATTTATATATTAGATTGGCTCACAAAATGCTCAAAAAACGGTCAAAAAACCTCCCAGATGGCTATATTAATGGATCTATAACGGCTAGTTTTTTTGAAATGTTGGCGGTTCGGGTTTGGACCGGTTAGGGACCAGTTTTTGAACCGGTTTGGGTTGAATCCCGTTCGGGCCCGGAGATTCCTATAAAGGTCGGCTAGTGAGACGATGGGGGATAAGCTTCATCGTCGAGAGGGAAACAGCCCGGATCACCATCTAAGGCCCCTAAATGACTGCTTAGTGATAAAGGAGGTAGGGGTGCAGAGACAGCCAGGAGGTTTGCCTAGAAGCAGCCACCCTTGAAAGAGTCTTTTCCTGTTAGGTAAGAGGATGGCAAGTTACAAATTCTGTCTCGATAGGACATGTATCTCTATTACTATCCCTGGACCGGTCCTGGCTTTCGGGTTGTAAACCGGTTCGGGCTCAAACCCGGTTTCGGCTGCGGTTCAGGCTCGGTTTGACTCGTCGGTTCAGTTCGGTCTCGTTTGGCCATCACTATCCATGGTATCCCCACATGTTCACTACATGAATCAAACCCGAACAGATATAAATGTCATCCACTTTTACTTTCAAGGATGTTACCCACCATGAGACTAGGAATGCTTTTGATGCTTTAATTATATTTTAGTAATTAACTATTGTCTTTTGCCATCGTTAATTTGGACCTATTGTGCAGACACTTGCAGATTTATTATATGATTTTTAACTTTTTGAATAAATTGCAATTTTGGTCTATGTGGTTGGTTCTATTTATTGTTTCTTGGTTTTTGCTAAAATTTTATTTTTAGGAAATTTTTATGGTATA
>LUCG01023999.1:0-12870 GCA_001633085.1 Carthamus tinctorius | reverse complement strand
AGATCACTTCTCTACTTCTCATTTTTTTAGCACTTCTCATTTGAACCTTTCTCTATATATATAGTACCGGGTATTCGGTTTTGTGGGTAGTGGTACTTCTATTTCTGGCTTATTGTGGATTTGTGGGTAAAGCTAATGTGGCGTTGATGTGATAGAGTGAACTTTCGGGCTTTGTGAGTTGTGTTACTCATAGCCTTATGTACTTATATCTTAATTAGTCAATCTAATTCATTAAATATCTACAATAAAACTAATTAACCACATATATTTTATAACAAACTACATTCATAAAAAAAGCATTCATCAAAATTGTCATAATGATAATAGATAAGACTCTTAGTTTTTGTCATCAAAACCGATAACTATTTACTAGGCAAACATTTAGTAAGCAAAACAGCCCAGCCCTGTATTCTACTAATTATATACTTGGTTTTGATTAACTTTATGGTTCTAAATGATGATAGTAATTAATTTTAGTTAGAATATTATTTGTAAACGTAAAGAGAAACTTTAATCGATTTTACCATTCCCAATTCTCTTTATCATTTAAATCCCTTGCACCCAACGATCATGCTCCTCCTTGCTACTCATCGTTGCCCACGCTCCATCACTGCCCATCACCTAACATCTATCCCTCTTTTTGATCATTTATATGTACTCTATTCTATTGTTGTAAAAGAGATAATTGAAAGACAAAGAAAAACGGATCAAAAGAGGGAGATTGATGACAAAAACTAAAGACGACAATAGTCAATATTTAGAACAGACAATGATGGGGTCCGCAACGGAGAGCGACGGATAGCATAAAGTATGTAAAGGGTAAAATTGATTTGGAGGCCTTTTTTTTACTTGAAAACATTACTAATTGGTTTCATATAACATTTTTTTAATTTAAAGAATATAGGTAATCAAATTTTAAGACTTCAATGGTTTATTTACATAAACGTGAATGAAAATGGCAAAAAGGAGGTGTTGTGTGCATCCGGGTCAAGAAGAAGCCAAACCGGGTCGGTTTGTGGGGCAGATGGGTAAACCCGCCTTCATATCTTTTGGAGTTGGGCCAAATTCTGATGGGCTGTAGTTTTATGTTTCTGGGCTTTTTAACAAAAATGAAAACTACCTCAACTTAATTCGTTGTTTGGGATTGCTTATTTAAAGCTTATCTGCTTATAGCTAGGTTGGTTATAGCAAAGTTAAAAACTTTTAACTTCTTTAAAACTCCTTATTTGCTGGTTGATGCCGTGATAAGCATTTTATCCAAATAATCAAAATTGCTTATTTGCCGTTCAATCCCGCAACAAGCAAATAAGCACTTTTAATAAGCAATCCCAACCACCCCCTTAAATTAAACAAGTTCAATTTAATTAATTTTAAATGACACAATAGTAGTACTTGGAAATATTAGGTTAACTAGATTATACCTCCGCGCGATGCATCGCAAAGTTTCTCGAAATCTGAAGTTGGAAACTTGAAAAAATAATTTTGAAGGAAAAACAGAATAGAAGAACAATGGAATAGAGAAAATGAAACCGTTATTTTCATTAATCATAAACCATTTAATTATGGATGAGATAGAAATAGATAAATATGAGATATATTAAATCTAATTTATTTCTATTTTAAACAATGTACATTTATCCTATAACAAAATTTATTTAATTAGTTATGATTTTTTGTTTAATTGGTTATATAAAAGACAACTTTTTTTTTGGAAGAGTGTCTGGGCCAAAGCCCGACTAATCCCCGACAATTTTGGGGGCTAAACATGGTCCCACTTAAATGTCCCCAGGCATGCGCACGGGAAGGCTCGAACTTGGCTAGGGCGCTATGAACCCCCCGAGCGATAACCAATCCGCCACAACACTGGAAGACTATATAAAAGACAACTTGAACAAAAAGATTTCTGAAAAAGAAACTTACTTTTAAAAATATAATATGGTATTGAAAATATGAACTATATTTTGTGTTTTCTTTTTTATTATTAGATTGATAAAATTAACTTAAACAATTCAAATTAAATAAGTAAATAATTTTCAAAATAGATCAAATTGTATTTTTGATATCCAATGGAAAATTAACTTTAACAATTCAAAATAAATAACAATTCAGATTATCGAAGGATGTTAGCTCAGTTGGATAGGTAACATCCTTAGAGGGTGTGGGGTGAAAGCCACACTACCAGGGTTCGATTCCCACGGGTGACATTTCTGAGTTATCCAGACTTTGGATCTGGTCCTTTGGGCCGGGTTCGGGGCCGGTATGGGAGGATCTAGTCTATGGGATCCACTTTCCTGCTGGTCGGATTCAGCCATAGGTTGGGTCGGGTCGCAGCGGATTAGTGGGATTGCCCAATTGGAGGCTAGATACCGTTGGAGCGTGTGTGTGTTAACTTGCTGTTAAAAAAAAATAAAAATAACAATTCAGATTAAATAAGTAAATCATTTTTTTTAATTTACTATATTTTTCTTATATGTAAAATAAATTAGTGGAATTAAACTTGAACAATTCAAATTTCGACAATTATCTTGATATATTTTATATTTTTAATATTTAAAATAAATTAATTGAATTTATTTAGTAAATGACACATGTCAATCAGACAGGCTTAAATGAACCGAAAGTGAAAAATTCGTCCAGGTTCAAGTTTAGGCGAAAAAATACTGATTTCGGCTCACGAGAGAGCGACACGTGACAGCCCCGGTTACTCTTTTATTATATATAGATGTCTAGTATTTTGTATAAAAACTTCATAGATTTGTTTGTCCCTTGTTTACAATAGCTTTGAATGAACTCCAACCGATGACCTTTAACTTTTAAATCTGACGTAAGTTCTCATTAAAATGTCAGTTACTACTGGAGACCTATTACTGTTAATCAAATTTTTTAGACCAAAAGTTAGTTGACCAAAACCAAGGGTTTACACATGATGGTTTAAATCAAGCCATAAACGAGTATCTACTAGAGACTTAATTGAATATGACATAATTTAGAGGCCAAAACCCGCTACTATTGCTATTTCATTTACATTTCCGACATGCTTGTCAAGAACCCACATTTCAATATTCGCATTCGTCTTTTGGTTTACTCACCGTTTTCAATTCCGTCTTTGTATAGTATCAATGAAAAGAAGATCACAAGGAAATTAAGGGATGATATACAGTATTAACAAAATAAAATGTCACTTTAATATAAATCTCTAGCTAAAAACCTATTTAATTATAACTAAAATGTGTACAAGATATGATTGTGTATAGATAAGAGCATCTCCAACAGCATTGCTAAAATAGCAAAAAATGGGTTTTTATTTGCTAAACATCTCCAACAGCATTGCTAAACCATTCTCTAAAATAGAAAAAATTGAAGATTTTGCTAAATATAGAGATTTCTCTAAAATCTCTAAATTAGGAGAGAGAAACCATTTTTAATGCATTCCAACCAATAGTTGGTTAAATTGAAGAGAGAGAAATAATTTTTTAATGATTTCCCATTAAAAGTTAGTCAAAATTTTATTGAGATTCTAATTTAGTGATTATTTTAATAATATAAGTAATGATAGTTTTTCTAAAATAGCAAAGCTATTGGAGATGAAACAAAATGTTTTTAGAAATTTTTGCCTATCATTCTCTATTATAGAAAAAGTTTAGCAAAGTTGTTGGAAATGCTCTAATATTGCATTAATTCCTTGTATACAGCCTCTGTAGGAAAAATATTTCAACAATCAAAGTGATCAATTTTGGAAAGTTACATTCCAAGTGCATTGGTTATATTAATGACGCTATACCGACAATATTCCATCAACAATTTATTGATTCAAATCAACTAGTACATGTTTAGATGGACCATAAACTGGCTTAAACGCTAGTTTGGATAGTGTTTCAGGAGCTTTTTGTAGCTTTTTTCAATTATACCCTTATTAATATTAATTATTATACCCCAAGATACCCTTTTGGTCATTTTACATATTCACAAGCTAGTTTTTGCCAATCATAATTTATTTATAAGCTAGTTTATCAGCTACTAGCTAACTTATTAGTCAATAACTAGCTTATCAACTAATTTGCCAAACACAACCTAAACTTTTTTTTATCGGTGCTAATTAACCATTCTAAATAATAATTATATCTAACAAAATTTAAAATAAACTCAATAAAACTTTATAAACCTCTTTAAAAAATACATAATGATTTATAACATTTTGATTAAGTCATTTTTTTTTGTATATTCTAATAAATTCTAACTGTACAATTAATCAAAAATAGAAAGAAGAATTATCAGTTAGTTACAAGAAAAGAGTGAAACCCGGTCCAACCACGTATCTCTCCATCTCATTAACTAACTGAATCACCATCTTAATTATTCATCACTTACAAAACCACCATTATCTGATCTATTAAGCTAGATATTTAAGTAGGGTTCTTGATAAACATCAATTGTAAAGATGGCAGTAAAGTTGTCCAAAATGCAGAAGAAAGTGAACTATGATGCCAGGCTGAGCAAGCTTCTGGATCATTACACCCAAATACTCATCGTCGGTGCCGATAATGTGGGCTCGAACCAGTTGCAAAACATAAGGCAAGGACTCAGAGGTGATTCAGTCGTCTTAATGGGTAAGAACACCATGATGAAGAGAACCATTAGGCTCTATGCTGAGAAGACTGGCCACACCAGTATCCTCAACCTCATTCCTCTTATTGTGGTATCATATCTAGCTTATACATATATGTATTTATGTATGTATATATGTTTAGGGAAAACTGTATAAAAATAAAAAACTGAAGAATGCCGTGGTAACTATATTATTTGTATGTACATACGCATACACCAAGAAAACATGTTCAATTACTTATATGCGCATATGCATGCCGTCCGGATGAATCGATACCATGGTGTTCCTCAGGGTGCGTTTGGTTCCAGAAAATTTTCCTGTTTTCCAGGAAAATTCTCTAAAAAAATGAAAATTTAGAAAACGCGTTTGGTTCATTCAGTGTTGAAAAGTTTTTTCAAGAAAGTGATTTTTTTTTGTTTTCTAAGTTCTATGTAAATTAGAAAACTACTTTTCATAGTTTTCTAAAATTTCCTAAACGCGTTTTCTAATCTTCTGTAATGGCAATGTGTTTTTGTATTTCTCAAAAGTTTAATTGATGGTTTGCCTTGGATTTGAATCAGGGAAATGTGGGATTGGTTTTTACTAAAGGAGACCTTAAGGAAGTGAGTGATGTTGTTGCTAAGTACAAGGTAAGGCGCTGTTTGGCTGGTTTTTCATTAAGTTCTATATAAATAAAGTTGTCTGTGTAGATTAATCTGTTTGTATAAATTGGAAAGGTTTTTGTTTGGGAGGATTTTTTCATAGATGGAAGCAGCGTGTTTTTTAATTTGTAGAGATGGGTTTGGACAAAACTCGACTTTTTGCATAAAGTTCCCTCCTAAAAGCTTACTTAATATGTCACTTTCTATATTATTAAGCCGCTACCAAATAATTGTGTATAGCTGAATGAATAAGCTATGAATCTCATTAAGCTCTTAACAAACAACCCCTAAGACTGACAAATATATGTCTAAATATTCTAATACGGTGATTAATTAGCTTAGTTTCTAGGACATAAGTTTGTATAAACAATTGAACGTCTTATATAAAAATGTTACAATGAGTTTAGAGGACGTTTTTGAGTTTTAATTACAAGTTTGTGACGCACGTGGCATTTCGCAGATTGCAGCACCAGCTCGTGTCGGTCTTGTTGCACCAATCGACGTTATCGTACCTCCTGGAAATACCGGCTTGGATCCTTCACAAACTTCCTTTTTCCAGGTTATATATAAATCGAATGTTTCTAAAACCAGTTCAGTTTCTTTCATTTTGATCATCTAAAACATGGGTTTAATCAATTTCTTTCTGAAATATATAATTACTAATAGGTGCTTAACATCCCTACAAAGATTAACAAAGGAACAGTGGAAATTCTAACACCAGTGGAACTCATTAAGAAGGGTGACAAAGTCGGTTCTTCGGAGGCTGCCCTTCTGAGTAAACTAAAAATAAAACCCTTCTCGTATGGCCTTATCGTCCAATCCGTCTTCGAGAACGGATCCGTGTTCAGCCCAGAGGTGCTTTACATCTCGGAAGACGATCTTGCGGAAAAGTTCGCTATCGGGCTCTCTGAGATTGCTGCATTTTCCTTGGCCATTCATTACCCTACTTTAGCTGCAGCACCACATTTCCTTATCAATGGCTACAAGAACTTGCTAGCTTTGGTTGTTGCCACTGAGTACTCTTTCAGACATGCTGAAAAAGTAAAGGAATTCTTGAAGGTTAATTACATTCTTTCTTATACTTCTTTAAATACAACTTTGAGTTTTAGGTTAAATCACTCAACAAATTTGGTTTTTTTAGCAGGAAGTCTATAATGTCTAAGCGTCCCAATAATATATATTTTATAAGACGTAATTAAGTTTATAAGACCAAATAAAAACCGTTTTATCTAAAATATTACAATAAGTTAATTTATTCGCTTTTTAACAAGTTTTAGCTATTTTATTCAGCATTATTTAAAAAATATTTTATATAAATACAAGTGTTCTATCAAAGCATTAGTAGCCTAGTGGTCGTTAACATCCTTTGGGAGGGACAGTGGATGACATCCCTGTCTACCCAGGTTCGATTCATGGGGTGAGCGTGTGGCGACACCCTGCCCATGGGTCAACTTTCGGGTCGGTCCATGGTCGTCGATGGTTAGTCAGGTGCCCGTATGGATCCTGGATACCTCGTCAACTTTGTGTCGCCACGTGTGAGTGAGCTATCCGCCGTTCAAAAAAATAAAAAATAATACAAGTGTTCTAAAAAATGAGTTTACGAGAAGTGTCTTATAAAATAGCTAATATCGCTAATATGACACTTTGTAGTTAGCTTGGTTCTATAACTTTTTTTTTGAACAACTTTAAACTCTAGCCCGGACGCAAAAGAGATCAAAAAGATCTCGGGTTACAAGACCAATCGTTACAATTCAACGAACACCCGAAGCTTGGTTCTATAAACTGAAGTTACATAAAGTATTATATTAAAACGCTTGGATATCGTAGTTGTCGTACCATAAAGCCAAATTTTCTGTACCGAACGATCTATTTTTCAGATAATAAGTATGAGATTTATTATGAATGGCAGGATCCAAGCAAATTCGCAGCTGCAACGGCCCCGGCTTCTACTGGGGCTGCAGATTCATCAGCACCAGCAGCGGCTGAAAAGGAGCAGAAGAAGGAAGAACCCGAGGAGTCGTCTGAGGAGGAGACGGGTTTAATGGGATTGTTTGATTAACTAAACGTAACTCTAGCTAGTTTTTTTTTTCGGTACCAATGATCTGTCTGTTAGTTTTTCTATCCAATCTGAACTTTGTATCAAAAGCTTCGATCGATTAATAAACAATTTTCGTTAAAGTTCTGTTTGTTTTGATCATCGATTTTCCTAAGTTGGTCTGCTCCTAGAATATTCAGAGACGCTGCTTATGAGAAGATAGAAATTTTGATGTCTCGGTACATTTTATGTTTTTACGAAACAAGATTCGATCTATACATAGAACAACGAAATCGAAAGCAATGTTGAAATTCGGAGTTTGTTTGTGGGTATCGACCTGCATATCTGTTTAACCGGACTATGATCGATGTGTTTACTAAAAAATATATACTACCGTATCGATTTTGCTTATGGTACGTCGAATCAGCTTTTGCGACTTGCCGCGGCTGACCAAAAAAAAAAATTCAGGAGGGATGCGTTTAAGGTGGATCAAGGATCCATAAAGTAGCAATTTGAGTTGAAGAAGTTAACGCGGTTTGACATGGGAAAAAATCAGTTGTGTCGATTTGGAGAATAAAATATCATTTTTCATCCATGGAAGCGAGCTTGACCTTCAACATAAAATATATGTTGCCTTGAAAACAAGATTAAAAATAAGGGCTTTTAAGATCAATTATTGCAACGAAAAAAAATAGAATCAAAATGGTGGGAAAATAAACAAAAAGTCACCCTTTATAGCGGTAGTAAATTTTTACAAATTTACTTGAGGTTGTGAGTTCGATCTAAGGAGCTAAAATTTTAAAAGATGAAAAATTAAATGTTTGTTAGATGTAAGATATTGTAGCCGAAATTTAGAAGACGACGATAACTAAATATTTTATATGAGTAAGAATTGAATCGAACCTGCAATATATTAATAGATACAGTGCACATCTCAGGTGCCCTAAGTTTTTTCTCTAACAATAATCGAGTGAGTGAGGGCACAAGAGCCACTCGGATTTTAATATATCCAGTGGCATCATGCGGCTAGGTCATCCAGATTCTTTTAAGACTCTTGGCAAGCATTAATGTGGGTTGTAGGCTCCAAATCAGTAGTATTGTGTTGTAGATGATTATACTAAAAGGTTAAAAAACATTAACGAACTGATGTTACTAGAACTCATGTAACCTAGCTTTACGACTGTCATCGTAAGCCTTAGCCGCCCACTTTTCTACAACCGCTCCATGCAAGATATGGGTCAGGGTCACCAAAACTCATGGTCAAGCACCAACGACTAGGGAAAACATCTAAACAAGAAAAATATACATTTGGTAATTGCAAACTAATTGCTACTATGGTAATTGGTAATTTCATATTATCATTTTTGATATGGTAAAATATGTATAAATTAAGGGAATCTCTAACACTTACTCTATAATCTTTTTAAACAGTGTATCAAAAAAAAAGTTTAAAAATAATACATTCATCTACAATAGTTAATTTATTTTAGATTACTATACTAATTATATTATTAAGATGTTACATTAATTTCTCATCTCATCTAAAGTATTTTATGATAATTAATAATACCTTTCATTGATGGAAAATATTTATCTCTTATAATATTGAGTTTTGGTTGTAGCAATATATTAAATTACCAAAAGTTATTTTTTAAGTAATAGGATAAAATATGATTTAATCCTTAACTTTACCTTTAAAAATGGTTTAATCCTTAAATCTTTTTAATGGATGTTTTAATTCCTAAAAATAAATGTTTTAATTCCTAAACTTGTTATAATGAATATTTTAATCCCTAAACTTGTTATAATAAGTTGTTATAGCCATTTGACCTGCTACATCAGGTTACTACACTTTAAAAATCATATTAGTTCCTAAACTTATTGATAAAATATGATTTAACCCTTAAACTTTTTATTTAAAATGGTTTAACCCCTAAACTTTTTTAATGAATGTTATAATTCTTAAAATTTTTATAGTATTTGATTAAATACCTAAACTTGTTTAACCTAGTTATTTTTTTAACCCTAGTTTGAAGTACTTCCGAAACACAAGATCTTGAATATCTCTAACTTGCATTTCTTAATCTTGATATCCCTTTGATCGGATGTAATCAATAAAATCTAGGGTACGAAGGAACAATAAACTTAATGAATCAAATTTACCAAAAAATTAACAAAAAATAATCATAAGACGCTTGGTGATTCTGTGTTCATCATGATGCAATTTTACCTAAAATTTAATGCGCATATTTCACGAGGAATATCAAATGCACAACAAATCAAGCACATAAATGACAAAAATGAAATAAAATGAAATGTTCTCCAATACGATAGGAAAATGACATAGATGAAAACAAATCGAGATACGCACCAACGAATTTAGGAAGAGATTGGCGAAGAAGAAGATCGATTTGATTGAGTTGCAAGCTGGACTGAACAGGAGAAGAATGGATGCAGGGTTTTTCCAATCGTTAATGGATATAACAGGTTTAGCCAGTAGAATGTTGTATTGAATTATGTTAGGGATAAAAATAATTAGGTTAAACAAGTTTAGATATTTAATCAAATACTATAAAAAGTTTAAGAATTATAACATTCATTAAAAAAGTTTAGGGGTTAAACCATTTTTAAATAAAAAGTTTAGGGGTTAAACCATTTTTAAATAAAAAGTTTAAAGGTTAAATCATATTTTATCCATAAGTTAGGGACTAAAATGATTTTTAAAAGTGTAGTAACCTGTTGTAGCAGGTCAAGTGGTTAAAACAATTAATTATAACAAGTTAGAGATTAAAACATTCATTATAACAAGTTTATGGATTAAAACATTCATTAAAAAAGTTTAACGGTCAAACCATTTCAAACGTAAAGTTTAGGGGTTAAATCATATTTTACCCTTAAGTAATACCCTTCATAACCGCTTTTTAAAGATAAAACTCATTTAGTTTCTACAAAAAAAAAACCCGTAAAAGACCAAAAAGAAGTGACTAGTTTTAGCATTTTTCTGGTTTTATAATAGGTGTATTGTTGGTCGTTCGATTAGTTGGTTAGATTGGAGATGCTTCCCTCACTCGTTGTAATTCTCTCGTTTTCGGGTTGTTAGTGCTTTGCTAGCTTCATTTGGTCTCTAATAAATCCGTTGCTGTTAAAAAAAGTTACTGTGTGAGGATTTTTCAAGCTTTATGAGAATTTTCCTAGTATAATTTTTGTGCATAATATTAGTTTGACCATGTTTTTACGCATTGGATTAGGTCGAACTTTAAACTAAAATTCCAGTTTTGTTCAAGTCCTGAACGAACTTTTAAGAAAAACTCCGGTAAGATTTTTTTGGTCTGGCCTAGGCTCGGCCTTGAGGTTACTAAAACCAGGTTTTTCAGGGCTGGGCTTCGGCCCAGATTTTTTGCGTACATCTTTAGATATGTCTCTCCTTGTATATCAATTTGCGAACAAAATGAGAGAAGATATATAAGGTAAATATCTAAAAATGTATAAATAATCTATGCATTGTAGACCAAATTTGATATTATAGTTACATATACTTTACTTTCTGTTATATTTAAACGAACTATATTTCCCACGATTTTCTTTTTGCTTTCGGTTTCATCTATCAATCTAATCATATATTTGATTGGAGGACATTAAAGGGAAAGGGAAATAGTGTATCACGTTGTCGGGATAACTACTTCTAGATGGTGGTCATGCTGGTGATGGTCGGCTCCACCATTCAAATTGGTTGTATATGTGAGGACACAGCTTTCCCCTTCAACGCATTATAACAAAATTGATTTTTCTTCTTTTGCCATCACAAAAATAGACTAATTTAGTCTCGTGTTATTTGTATACTTCTAAACTTGAACGGCCATCGTGTTTCGCCTCATTCCCGTGGGATACATCGAGGATTGCTATGTCAACTTTAGAATGACTAAAAGACTAGATATTTTAACTTGTGAAATTACTAAAATGCCCTTCAATTGAAGATAAACCGTCTCATTTACAAGTTGTTACAACTATACACGTTGAAGTAAAGAAAATCCTCGGGACCATTTGTCCAATAGATTAATTTCCTAAACATTTCGTACGTATAATATTTCTTAAAAATATTGTTCATTTTGTTTCATGAAAATCATAATGTTTTATTGGCATACTGTATAAATCGATTTCTTTAAAAAAGTTTGAGGTTAATCATGATTACTTACGTATTTACTCTTTGTCATCATTGAATAAATTGTTCGGAATTACTCAAAAATTTCATTATTTCAGATACGATTTTGGATTTTTTTTTTAATTAAGGATTACAAAGGAAAGAAACTGCAAACAAAACTTTTCTAGCCCAGTGGTAGTAGAGGTAACATTCTGGGAGGTCAGTGGATGATATCCGTGACTACCTGGGTTCGAAACCCCGCGACAGTAAGTGGAGTTTAGGTTTTGGGTCGGCCTTTAGGTCGGTTTAAGACCGACGCATATTAATCGGGTGCCCAAATAAATCCTAAATATCATGGAAACATGTGTATGGGTTTATTTGTAGTTCAAAGAAAAAAGGAAATAAACAGGAGATGATAAGAAAAATGGCATGGAATTGGTGTTTGCATGTCCAAGTCTCATGAATTATTATTATATTTTTTATTTATTTTATTTTTGTTTAACTTCTTTGCTCATTTGCTCCTTTCATTTCCAATCCTTTTCTTTTCCTTTTTCCCAAATAATTATTTCAAAATTTGTATTCGACCATTAAAAAATCAAAATTAAAATAAAAAAATCTATGCTTACATCAATCGTTTTTGTTGAATGTTTTGTTTTTTCTTTAATTATAAAACATGCATGCATACATACACACATATATACATACTAAATGAAGATATATTTATGTCTACGTATATATATATATATATGGCTATCTTATCCGTAACGTGTGTCCAGGACCGTTCTTAGAGTTTAGGATGTCCTGTGCGAAAATGTAAAATTATGCCCATATGTCTATCTTTTAAGCAAATGAAACGATGTACGATATGATTTTTTAAAGGAGTTTGGAACCTAGCTAAGCTACATAGCTCATCCCTACAACGATTTTTATTAACTAAACAAAGAGTACAAAAGGGGACATAAGAACCAAAACCCTAAATTACAAAATATAAATATAAGTCACCTAAAACAATGTCTTCATGCATAGAAGGATAAAAAACAAGAAAAACTATAATTAGTTCTAACTAATTGGTAAATAATTAGATTTAAGTTATCAAAAAAAATTGCAACTCAGCAAGTCTATAAATGTCAAGACTAATAAAAATAGTAAGGTGCAAAAAACAATAAATGACTAAATCCTAAATTGCTAAGCATAGGTTGCATAGCAAGTTAATTGAAGTTGTGATGCAAATATGCAATCTGCCAATTTCTCAAATCCTCTTATTGATGCAAAAGCAAGTAACGTAGATGGAATAATGAAGAATTCCACTAAATCAAAATCAACTAAATTAAAAATGTAATATAATACCATACTTGGAAATTATATAGAGCCTAACTTATAAATCATTAAAACTAAGGGGGTGCTTGGTTCATTTTAGGGAATGGGAATGAGAATGAAAATGGGAATGCAG
>LUCG01023861.1:0-12087 GCA_001633085.1 Carthamus tinctorius | reverse complement strand
GTTGCAACAAAGAGATAATCTTCTTACTGATGTTGAAAAGTTGCACAAATCGGTGAATGATCTTGAAAGATGCAAGCAAGATAATAAGTCTCAAAAAACAGAAATTGATTTCTTAACTCTGAGTTTGGCTTCTGAAAAAGAGATTGTTTCTGATTTAAACAAGAATATTTCAGATCTGGATTTAAAACTTCATAAAATTGGACAAACTGAACACACAATCTTTTTACTCAAAGAAAGGTCTTGGATTTACAAATCCGCATTGTTTACAAAAAGCCTTAGAGGAAAATCCTGCTTTTTACAATCTAACTGATTTAAGAATGTGTGCTAGGTTTCCAGTTTTGAAAGGTTTTCAGATGGAAGATGAATATTTTGAAGTTGATGAAAAGAAGTTGAATGATCCCATGTTTCAAGATGAAAAATATCACAGAGTTAAATTTGTTTACAGTTCAGATAACCTAAAAATTAAATCACAANGTTCCAACTTTAGATTTAGAACAAAAGATTTTCAAGTTGGAGTAACAAATTAAAGATTTACAATCACAAAATGCACATTTGATATCTAAATCTAAAAATTTTCTGAATTGGAATTCCACTGAAGTTGACACTGAAACTACTGAGTTGGTTTCAGAAATTCTGAAAGATTTTATATTCAAAGTTTCAACTTCAGAAGAATCTGAATCTGGTTCTAAAGAGTATAAAGAGGGATTAGATGATGTTCAAGAAGAAATTTTTAGGGTTGTTACAAGTGAAGGGTATACTGAGTATAAAGAACCTTCAGGGATGTTAGATACTAATATTCTTAAACCTTTTGATTTTACTTCAAATGATAAAGGTAAAACAATTTTAAGTGAGGATTCAGATTTTACACCCAAAAAGTGTTCAGCTCATGTATCTACTCAATCAAATTTTTCTCAGAGTACATTTCATATAGGAGAGTCATCTAAGGGATCATCTTCATCTGTATCTCAGCTATCTTCAGATATTTCATTTCCTGTTTCTAAATCTGGTTCAAGCTTGATCCAGGATGAAATCCTTGAGTTGAAAAAGAAACATGCATCTGGAAAGAAAAGTTTGCTTAATACCATCCATCAGTTGAAAATTGAGCTTGGTCAGGATAAATGTGATTCAAAGTTTTGGAACAGCAAGTGCAGGTCTCTAACAGAGAGTTATGATAGTCTTGGTGAAAGGTTATTNGAAAAGTTTGTGAAAAGTGTTAAGTTTACTCAGGCAGTTCTATCCATGTTGAGAAAATTTCAAAATCATTTGGATATGAAGAAGAAAAATCCAAATATGGAATTGCCTGAGGATAAACTTGAACCATCTCTTTTAAAACCTGTTGTGCTTAAATCTTTTGATATATGTGCTGGTACAGGTGAATCTTCAAGAGTGAAGAGTAAGAGTAAGAGGAAGAGTAAACAAAAGAAGAAGAAGAGGAGTACTAGACAGAATGTTCCTAGTATGCAGTGTTCATCAATGAATGTTGGTTTTAATAGTAGTAGGAGAAAGTCTTTTGGTTTTCAGACAAAAAGATGAAACTCATACTAAGTTCAAAGTCTCTGCTACTCTTCATCATTCTTTTGTTCCAAAGTATGTGTCATTTTATAGATCTATCATGCATAAGGTAGCAAGTTTGTTTGGGATTCTGATTCTTCTACATATAGATCACTTCATCAGTTAGGACCCATTTTTAAGTGGGTTCCTAAATCTACTTGATCTTTGTTTTTGCAGGCCAGTCATAAGTGGTACCTAGATTCTGGGTGCTCAAAACATATGACTGGACGAAAAGAGATCCTGTCAAATTATCAAGAAGCTTATGGAGGATCAGTCAAATTTGGTAACAATGATTTAGCTCCAGTAATTGGTCAAGGGGACATTGTTTGTAAAGACATTACTATTAAGAATGTGGCACATGTTCAAGGTTTGAATCATTATCTCTTCAGTATTGGCAAATTTCGTGATAAAGATTTGTAAGTCAGTTTTATAAAGACAAGGTGTGCTGTCAAGACTGAAGATGGTAAAGAACTTTTAGTTGGAACACGAAAAACTAATCTTTACACAATCAAACTTGAGCATGTGCTAGCTTCTGAACCTGTTTGTTTAATGTCCAAGGCTAATCTGCAACAATCTTTGTTATGGCACAGAAGGTTATCTCATTTGAATTATAGGTACATTGATAGGTTGGTTAAACAAAATCTTGTATCTGGAATTCCTATGATTAAGTTTGAAAAGGATCAGATGTGTTCAGGGTGTGAACAAGGTAAGATGAAAAGAGTGTCTCATCCTCCTAAACCTGAACAAGGGTCTAAATCTCCGTTGAGTTTAATTCATATGGATTTGTGTGGCCCTATGAAAACTGTCAGTTTAGCTGGTAGAAAATATGTTATGGTCATAGTTGATGATTTTTCAAGATATACATGGACTAAGTTTCTTAAAACCAAAGATGAGACTTCTGAGCTAATCATCAATCTTATAAAAGCTGTTCAAGTGCAATTGTGTTTACCAGTTCAAACTGTCAGGACAGATAATGGGAGGGAGTTCAAAAATAAAATTTTAAAAAGTTTTTATAATTCTTTGGGGATTACTCAAACTTTTTCAGCAGCTAGAACTCCTGAACAAAATGGGGTGGTTGAGAGAAGAAATAGAACTCTAGTTGAAGCAACTAGGTCTATGTTAGCTCAGAGTCAACTTCCTCAATATCTGTGGGCAGAAGCAGTTAATACAGCTTGTTACACACAAAAACGTTCTATAATTCATCGGAGATTTGGAAAAACCCCTTATCATATCTTGTTTGATAGAATTCCATCTGTTAAACATTTCAAAGTCTTTGGTTGTAGATGTTATGTTCTGAATGAAACAGAGAATAGAGGCAAGTTTGGGAGTAAATCTGATGAGATGATTTTTGTTGGATACTCTGATTCTTCTGTTGCCTACAGAGTTCTGAATAAGCAGACTAGATTGGTATATGAAAGTATAAATGTTCGCTTTGATCCGATCACTGAGCTTGAACCAAAATCTTTAGATTCTTCTAGCACTAACAATCTTGTTGTGGCAGGTTCTTCAAATAAAGACAAGTTCAAGAATATTTCTGATTCATATACCTCTGATCTTGATGATCTGTTTGAATATTTCTATGATGATCTTTATGGCAGGTCTAACTCAGTTTCTTCTACTTCTTTAGGTACTTCTAATGTTCAAGGAATTCATGAATCATCTCAGTCGGTGTCTTATCCCTCTTCCCCTTCATTGACAACTGATCAAGAGTTATCTGAGTCACCATCTTCCGCTACTCTGGCTTCACCTTCTGTTGTTGTTCAACGTTCACAATCTCCACAATCCCCACAACCTTCACAAGTTGATCAGAATGTTTCTAAAGTGTCTACTTCTCCTGTGGTTGAAGTTACTGCATCTGTTATTCCTGAGTCTTCTACTGGTGAAGATATTACTGAACCTGAATCTGTGAATGCACAAACACCGTTACCTCATGAGCTTAAGTGGACAAGAAATCATCCTATAGATCTGATTATAGGTGATCCTTCTTCTTCTGTCAAAACAAGGGCTGCAACTGCTAATGAGTGTAATTATGCAGTTTTTCTGAGTATCATTGAACCTACAAGAGTTTCTGAAGCATTACAAGATTCTGATTGGGTTACTGCTATGCAAGAGAATCTTAATCAGTTCTTTGTACTAAAGGTTTGGAGACTTGTTAAGAAACCTGACTTGAAGACTATTATTGACACCAAGTGGATTTTTAAAAATAAAAAGGATGAACATGGAGTGATTGTAAGAAACAAGGCTAGATTGGTGGCAAAAGGATATAGACAGCAAGAAGGTCTAGATTATGATGAGACTTTTGCTCCGGTAGCTAGATTAGAAGCTATTAGAATGTTTCTTGCATATGCTACTTACAAAGACTTCACGGTGTTTCAAATGGATGTCAAGACTGCATTCTTATATGGACATTTGAAGGAAGAAGTTTATGTATCTCAACCTGAAGGGTTTGTGGATCCTGAACATCCTGATTTTGTCTATGTTCTGGATAAAGCACTGTATGGTCTTAAGCAGGCTCCAAGAGCTCGATATGATGAGTTGTCAAAGTATCTTCTGTCCAAAGGTTTCAAGAAAGGTTCGGTGGATCCTACTCTGTTCATTATGAAGGTAGGTGGTCACATAGTTGTAATTCAGATTTATGTGGACGATATCATTTTTGGTTCTACTAGCAGAGAGTTGTTTAAGAAGTTTGAAAATATCATGACTGAAGAATTCAAGATGAGTATGATGGGAGAAATTAACTTTTTCCTTGGATTACAAGACAAACAGTTCTCTGATGGTATTTTCATAAATCAATCTAAGTACATCTTTGATCTACTCAAGAAGTATGACATGTCAGGGTGTAATTCGATTGGTACACCTATGGCAACATGAAATAAGATTGGTCCGGATCATAATGGTAATGATGTTGATCTAAGGACTTATAGAGGAATGGTTGGTTCATTGATGTACTTAACTGCTAGTAGACCAGATATCATGTTTGCTACATGTGTATGTGCTAGATATCAGGCTAAGCCAAAGGAGTCTCATTTAGCAGCAGTGAAAAGGATTTTCAGATATCTGAAGGGCGCTCCATATTATGGTTTATGGTATCCAAAAGGTCTTGGATTTGAGCTGCAGGCTTATACTAATGCTGATTATGGTGGTTGCAACATGGATAGAAAAAGTACTTCGGGTCACTTACAGTTTTTGGGAAATAAGTTGGTTTCCTGGGCATCAAAGAAATAACAGTGTGTGTTCACATCTACTGCTGAATCAGAATATGTAGCTGCAGCTAGTTGTTGTTCTCAGGTATTATGGATGCAAACTCAGCTAAGAGATTATGGGTTTGAGTACAAAAAGATTCCCATCTACTGTGATTCAAAGACTACTATAGCCATTTCAGCTAATCCAGTTCCACATTCCAAGACCAAGCACATAGACATCCAGTATCATTTTCTTAAAGATCATGTTGAGAAAGAAAATATTGAGCTTTACTTTGTAAACACTGAATTTCAACTTGCAGATTTATTCACCAAGGCTTTGGATGAGAAAAGATTCAAGTTTCTTGTCTCAAGACTTGGTATGATTGATAGAAAAATATAAGTGTCATATATTTTGTATTTCTAATCATAATAAGATAGTTCATATAATCAGATCAAGTCTATCTATTTATATTTTCAATCTATATGATTAGAAATCCTAAATATATGGTCATTATATTTTTTTCCTTCTTTCTGTGAATATTTTATCTAAGTGTTGATTTTTTTAGTTGTTCTTTTGATATTTTCTTGTCTGTGTCTACGAATGTTTGTGTTGAAGGTCAAGCACTGCTTTAGGGGAAGCTTCAGTATTCACTGGTATAAAGGTAACTCAGTATGATCAGGTATATCAGGTAAGTTGGTGTTTAGGGGGAGCGAATTGCATGCATGCATGAATACTAACATGTTACGTGACTATCTAATGTTACGTGGCATGATAGTGGGATTGCATGGATCAAGGGGGAGTATAATAGTATGAGACAAAATGTTACGTGTATAGTAATGTTACGTGTACAGTAATGTTACGTGCCTCGTAACATTGTTGTTCATAGTCTTGATTCGTAAAAAGCATGTTACGTGTCACATGACATTTGTTTCTCGTGACTTGTAGTGATTGAATGTTACGTGTCTCGTAACATTGCATTACTTTGCTTTGTCATGTTACGGGTCTCGTAACATTTATGTTACGTGGCGTGTACCTGTTGAGTGTTACGTGTCTCGTAACATTCATGTTCTTTGTGATGACACGTGAAGATAATGTTACGTGTCATTAATGTTACATGCCTTGTCTTGATTACGTGGATGGGCTCGTAACATCCTAATGTTACGAGACTATCACGCGTGTTTGTTACGTGTCTCGTAACATCTTAATGTTACGAGACTGAAGCGTGTTACACGTCCTTTCAGTAGGACTCGTAACATCTTGTGGCCAATTAAAGTGTGCCACGTGTTCTAATGATGTCATCAAGCCTATTTGAATTCTTCCCGCTTATAAAAGTTCTTCTTCTTCCTCAACTCTAATCTTTCTGGAGTTTCCATTGTTCGTGCGATTATTGAAGCCGAAGCCCTCTATTTGCGTTCGTGTGTGTATTTGTGCGTATCCACAAGTTACTATCATCTCTAATACGTATTCAATCGATGTCATGTATCGATTAGAATGATAGGTTAAACATCATTTTGTAATTACTAATATGAACAAATGGGGTTAACAATAATTTTGGGTTTGTGTTCATTGATTAACATCAGTAATAGTGTGATGATTCATTGTTCGAATCATGTGGACTTGAGACAATGTTCAATTCATAATAACCGAACCATGTTGAGATCTCCAACTCAAAATAAATTACTAAACTCAGTTAAATAAACCTGAAAAATTATGATTTTTTCATCTCATGAGATGAACAGTTCATCTCACGAGATGAATAGTTCATCTCGCGAGATGAGATATTCATCATATTTGGACTCGTAACATGATCTAGACTGGACTTCTACCATGGACTTGGACTCGTAATATTTATTTTGGGCCTGGACCCGTAACATTAATAATGGACTCGGAACATCCATTTTGGGCCTGGACCCATAACATTCGTAATGGACTTGTTTCATTTTTTGAGTCATTCTGGGCTTATAATATTCAATTTGGGTCATATATTTTAGACTGAAGTTACTTGTCCAGTAACATGTGGCATAGTATCTATGTCCTAAATGGTAAACTAATTAATTCACCGGTTCAAAATTTAACTGAGTTTATAATTTTTTCGTGGTGTCAACTGGTTTATTTGTTTCTTAAATGTCCCACACTTGGTGAATATTTTTCAAATTCTCCATTCATTCTCAAAGGTTAATAATTCATAAATTGCATTCACTTATAATTTTTGTACTCACATTGATCTCAGATATGGAGAGTTTCAACTTCCCAGACAGTGACATTCTTGATGTACCGAGTGTTGTCACTGTTCGATCTTCTGTCTCACAACCAAACCTCAATCCAGACAGACAGCTACTACAAGCAGCTTTGTTCCTTGATCAGAAGGCTAACAATGTGGCATACTCTCCTTATGCCAAGAACAATGCTCCAGTCAAAGGCGAAATTCAGAAAAATCATCCTTTGTATCAAGTGCTGACGAGGGAAGTTCAAGTTCCATTACTGTATGTTTAACAAGTCTGGAGGACTCTGCAGTTTACTCAGGATGAAGATCGTTCTTACTTCACCGCTAAGCTTGATCACTTCACCATGTCTTTTGGACTCAACAAGTTTAGACAGGTGTTGGGGTTTCCACTAGCCGACAGTAGAGCAGATGCGAATGGGTTCGAGCCATTTGGATCCATTGCGGATGCATTAGCAGGTGTAAGGGGAATTGGATACGTTGGGAACTTGGCTCATTGTTCAAACTTCAACAAATCAAAGTTGCCGACTACATACAACACTTTATTCACAGCTTTGAGTCGCAGCCTTACTGGAAAGCAAAGTGGGACTGATTCTGCTACACAGTCTATGATGTTGCTATTTCTTGGAGTTTTGTTCAACCGTCACTACGACCATGCTGCCTTAATTTTTCATGACATCAAGGAGCTCAAGGCTAAAAACATCAAGCATTTGGCATATCCGAGGTTTCTCAGCATTCTGATTGCTAGTGCTATGGCCAGGAATCCAGAGATTCCCAGGAGAGATAATGCTGAGAAAGTTAGACTTTTCCCGATGCAGTACGTAAGATATCCAACTACGGTATTTCCAATTAGAGAGATCCCACTTTTTGAGGAATTGTTGGCCTATGTTGATCAGGAGGTGGAGTGCGTGAGAGTATATAGGTTACAATTTGCACCAATGGTCCAGCCAGAGCCGGCAGGACCTTCCCATGGTGTCGTCCCTAGACGTGAGGGTATAGTTCCTAGGGACCAAGTATCATGGGATCTTGGTCAGGGTGTGTCGAGGGAAAATTCCGAGAGGGTAACTGGGCGGTCACCTACTGATCAGCCAACACATTCATCAAATGTGAATGTTGCTGAACAAATTGGCCAAATTAGTTCTGAAGTTCAAATGGATGAGCTGTTTGAAGCTGTAGACATGGATCAAGTAGTTGAGCAGGTTCATCATCCAACTCCAATTGTTGAAGAACCGGAGGATGAACAGTTAGTTGACTATGAGTTATCTCCACTAGATGAAGTTACTCTTGAGTCATTTGCTGCACAACCTGATTTGGAGATTACTGAAGTTCAATTGGATGAAGTGACTTTGATGTATACGGCTGCAGAGTTGGATCAAAGGCTACAACTGATGTTGGGATCTGAATCATCTGAGGCTTCAGATATGGTTGATGACAGATTGCATGAGGTGTTTGGTACTCCTTCTTCTGAGGGTACTCAACCTATCACTACTGATGATTATGTTGATGATGCACAACCAGACACACCTACCAAACCGATAACTACCTCAGATGATAATGATGATCCTATGGATGATGATCAAGGATCAAGTTTACTTGCCAAACAAGGTGATATAAGGATGGATGAGGGAGTCTTAGTTGAAAATCCGGATGTGAGGATGAGAGAAAGGGAAGGAAAAGAATATGGTGAGTGGGAGATAGGGATAAGAAAAAATGTACACATCCCTGACCTACCCGAGTCTTTTTGGGGAACCACATCATCTGGGGGTGAGCATGTGTTGCCATCCACCATTGAAGCAAACATGGTCCACCCAACCATGCAATGCACACCCAACCCAGACAAGTCTACTGTTTCTCAACAAACAGTAGTTTCAATTTCTCACGGGGAATCAGCACAACTTGTACCTACAACTCAGCTGGAGTTAGGTGGTACAGATACAGTAAGGCAGCTGCCCCAGCCTACGACTTCAGTTCTGTGCACATCGAGTCTAGAGCCAGTTGTATATAGTGTAAATACACATTCATTGACCAGGACACAAATGGTTACTTCTTTTGCAGGATGCTTTAGTAGCCCTGTCGGAACTTCTGGAGTAAGTTCATCATTTGTTGGTGGCTTACGAGGACCGGAAGGAAATCCCATCAGTGCTAACACTATGCCAACTCTGAACATGGGTACCTTGAGTTCTACTCTTGGTTCAACAGGAAGTCTATGTGACCCTGGTGTTACTTCACCCGGTTCTCTCATTCCTACTCTCAAGCAGACATCTACTATACTTGGTTCATCATCTACAGTGTCTTGAGCAGCAGATTCTTCTTCCGCAAATGCAGATGTCTCTCAGGTTGTTGCAACTGTTCCTGTTGACAACCTGATTACTCGGGCATTGTTTCGGGCGAGCAACAAATAGATTGCGAGAAAATTCATGAGCAGACTAAGGAGATTGAGTCTCTCAAACAACAAGTTGCTGCGTTGGTTAAAGGCAAAGCTCCAGTGTCTGAAACTGTTCCTCCTCCACCAATTCAACCATCTAGACCATCTGCTGAAGATCTTCCGGTGCATGAATTGAAGAATATCTTGTTGGCAAAGCTTCTGGATAGTGGATTAAATGAAGATGCAGATTTGTTAAAGATTCTGGTTCATCAATCTTAATTACAGCAGCAAGCTTTACAAGAACAAAGAAGGCAGGCTCACTTGGTGACACACACTAATTTGAAGAATTTTCAAACTTCTCTTGATAATTCACTTACTCAGATAATGAAGACTTTTATGGAAGGCATGACTCAATTGTCCGAGAGAGTTAAAATTGTTGAGGAGTCTTGTCAAGTGGCTGCTGGGAGATCTTACAGAAGATATGATGATCATGATCGTCATGAGGGGGAGAGGAAGAGAAGGAGATTAGAAAGGAGTCCAGATTTCAACAGACATGTATCTCAAGGCAACAGAATTGAGATTGTAGACAGATTTGAGGACAAACCTACAAAAGAGAAGCAACCAAGAAGAGATCGTGATGCGATTGTGTTAACAGGAGATCAAAGTAAGAGTGCTGATGTTGGGATGCAATCTACTATGGATTTCTTGGAATCTGTTCAAGGGGATGATCAAGTAAGGGGAGATAGTTCACAAGAGAGGATGTTTGAAAGCGGGGTTGGAACTTCAGGGGGTCCTAGTACAAAGTCTGAAATAGACAGAGTATTAGAGCTTCTTGAGAATGTGGCTGATGAGATCCATAATTATCAAGTTTCGGAAGAAGAAATGAAGGAGGCTAGAGAAAAAGAAGATAGAGAGTTGGAAGACATGTGTGAGGGTTTGGTATTTGATTTTGAAGAACAACAGATAGAGGGTGATGATGCGGAGGGTCCTAGATTAGAAGATGTGATTGATAAAGATGATTTGATGCCGATAGATCCGAAGAAGGTTCACTTATGGGAGAAAATGAAGGCAAGTTCTGGGAAGTTTTTGAAGAAGACTGAATGGGAAAGGTTCACTAGAGCTAGAGGTGCATATTTGGAAGAGAGGTACATGAATTTGTTTGCCCACAATGAAAGAAAACTTAGTTATGAAAAATTGTATGGTATTGAGAATTTGAAGCCTGAATTGAAGACTAAGTACATTCATATGAGAAGAACAAAGAAGAAGAATCCAGAATACTTGAAGTCTGACTCAAGGTTTCTGAGAGTTGTGACCTACAGGGCTAACAACTTGAAGGATTACTACTATCCTGTGATTACATTTGAAAGAGAAGATCACATGGAATATACAATCACAGAAGCAGACTTTCCGAGTGTTGAAGTGGAAATTTTCTTGAAGATCATGACTGAAGAAGAAAGCCTTCAGATCTGAAGAGGAAGTAATTGCTTTGGCTGCAGTCATCAGGCATTTGAAAGCCTCAATCACCCTGTCTCATTTGTATGACTTTCAGTTAGGTCTTGAGAATTGGACTTCAAAACTGTTCAATTTCAAACCTGACAGGAAGTTAATAGAAGAAGAAAAAGATTTGCCTCTGTATACAGTGTTTGATGATGGAGATAACTGATTACATGTATTTATCCTGATTCAAAGGGTAACAAGAGAAGAATGCTTGTTCATGAAGTTATGTCATATTGTGATGATACTTTGAAGATGGTAATGAATGAGCTGAAAAGGAGACTTCGGATGGATAAGCACAAGGTACATGAGGTGAGTGGAGCTGAAAGATACTTGATCAAGCACTTTGTTCAAGAAATAGACAGGAGATTGAGAGTCAGAAATGACATAAGGATTCCAGAAGTAAGATTCAAGATCAGAAGACAATTTCCTAATTAGTCTTGTTCTTTAAGTGATTTTTTGTTTTGTTTTGCTTAGTCCCTCCTTCTTTATAAAAGGGGGAGATTGTTAGTACAATGTTTATATGAGAAGTTGAGGGACTAACTTTGTATTTTTCCATTTCTTAGGGTAGGGGTATAAATACCCCCTAAGCCTTTGTATTGTAGTTGGTTGATTCATTTGGAATGAAATACTTTTGATTTGCTTTCTCTCTCTACTTTCTCTCTCTACATATCTTTCTCATATTTTGTGTTGGATTCATCATGATCTAGTGAGATCATGATGATTTGATTCATCTTTCTGTTTACAATGGTAGTGACCCACATTCAAGGTGAGGGATCAGGCCTGCAGCCCACACAATCAGGCACAGACTCCCTACCCACACCTTCCACTACAAATATCCCTCAGTCCCCTGTTCACGAAACCCCTTCCCTCTCACTGAAAACTTACACAAGAAAGACCAAAGGGGTTCTTTCGTCCTCTAGTCCTAAGCAGCCCAAGCCTTTAAGCCCTCTAATGAAGCATTCTCTATTAAAGAATATCCAAAGGGAACCCCATGGAGTGTCTCCCAACTCTAAGAAGGTGCTCTCTCAGGAGGAGGATGAGCATATGGGTGTTAAGGCTCACACTACTGTTTCTCCACAAGGTGGGCCACAGGATAGTGTGAACATCGCTAAGACCTTCCCCACGGCAACCTTGGGTGAGCAATCATCTAAGGGTCCCAAGTGCCAAGAAACCAAGGGGATAGTTGGTTCTTCTGCTAGGCAGAAGGCCTCTACTAAACGTTCCCATGATCTTTCAAAGGTGGTTGACACACCTGAAGAGGGTGAGGATA
>LUCG01023777.1:0-16745 GCA_001633085.1 Carthamus tinctorius | reverse complement strand
TGTCCTGTCCAGTTCTACCTTGTCCTGTCCTGTCCTGTCTGCGTACCAAACGCACCCTTATTGACCGGANCACTTCTCATTTGAACCTAATACTATATATATATATATATGGTCAGATTCAGATGCAAACTCAAATTTGATTGTGGACATAAGAACAATTGAGAGTGCGTCACGTGGCATATTAACTTTGAATAATTATATATTATTCAGAGTGAATAACACAACATTCATTGTTATTCAGCACGAATAACACAACGTTCTGTGTTATTCAGTATTATTCACTCCGAATAACATTGAATGTTGTCTTATTTACTTTGTGTAACATATGACTATTGAAAGTGAACATGTCACATGATAAGTTCTCAACTGTTTTCACGTTCACAGTGATATTTAAATTTCGTTTATATACATAGATAGAGAGAGATTCATGTAGGAGCTCTTTATGAAGCTAATAATTACACGAAACCGAATTTGAAGCTTGTTGGTTACACTAGAGTGATGAAGTCAACTACTATATTTCGTGCCATGCTAAAATAAATACTTTGAAAATAGATTTTTAAATTTAAAGGTTTATATGTATGGTTTTAAAATAATTTGTAAACATTTTAAAACTCTATCGGATCTTAGACAAATAAAACAATTAATTTATCGAGGAACNGGCAAGAAGTATATTTTAGTTATGGTTGATGAATAGTCTAATGTTAGATGATATATTAAAATAAAACTTTTTAATAACTTATGAGATTTATAAGACTTTTTTTTTATATTTCAAATATACCATTCTATTTTTTATGTTAGCAATTTTTAAACATGTATTTTTTGTTATTTTACAATTATAAGCTACCGTAATGGCTAATTTTTGCCAAACCCGTCTTATTTATCAGCTACCTTATCAGTCATAAGCTAGCTTATCAACTAGTTTGCCAAACATAACTAAAACTTGGTGAGTAGGGTTGTAAACGAACCAAACGAACACGAACGGAGGCTTGTTCATGTTCGTTCGTTTAACTTAACCGAACAAATGAACGAACACGAACGCTAAACGAACGAAATTTTTTGTGTTCATGTTCGTTCATTAAGAAATTATGTTTGTTCGTGTTCGTTTATGTTCGTTCATTAAAAGTTAAACGAACGAACTTAAATGAACATAAACGAACATAAGTGAAAGGACTTAAATGAACATGCACGAACGGACTTAAATGAACATAAACAAACGTAAATGAACGAACTTAAATGATTGTTAATCATCATTTCATTCGTAAAAATAACCATAACAAAGTGAAAAACCGAGTTAATTTAGGAGGTATAAAAAAAATAATTCCATTAAATTAATTTACTTGATGATTTTATAAAAAATGAATTCTACAAGAATTAAAATATTAATGTCATATTATATAAATATTTTCATATATATAAAGAGATGTATACGAATATAAATGAACGAACGAGACCATTGTTCATGTTCGTTCATTTAACTTAACGAACAAAAAATTGTGTTCATATTCGTTCATTTATTAAATAAACGAACTTCCCGTCGAACGGTTCACGAACGGTTCGCTGAACGTTTGGTTCATTTACAGCCCTATTTGTAAGGAGTGAGATAAATTATTATTTTATTTATTTTCNTATATATATTTCTTTTAAATAAAATACATTTGAATGGTAAAATATAACATTTTAATAACATAATTAATATTAAAATCTTTAAAATACAAAAAGTATTAAAATGAAGTATAATTTTCTTTGGAGGAGATGCTTCTACTTTAGAGAATAAAGTACTTGGATTCTTAACCTATAACTAGTAGGGACATGAATAGCTATCTACCCATATCTAAACACAACCAAATGGGTGGAATGCTGGATTTGGATGTACCAATAATAACATTAAAAAAAATAAGATTATGGGTTGATTTATTGTCCCAACACCTTTCTCAAATTTATGTTTAAAATAAGAAAGTTGAAGAGAGAGTTTTTTTTTTTTTTTCCATCCTTCGGAAGATCACTCTAAAATGATTACTATGTGTGACACCCAATAAAAATCATTAAAAAAATAATAATTTAGAGTGAGAAATAAATTTTTAATAGATTGATTGAATATTTTAATATTAAAATCAATGTTAAAATCTCTAATTAAATGGGAAGTTGTTAGGAGATAAATGCAACTTTTTTTTTATATTTTGTTTTTTTTAACAGCAAACAAAGCACACAAGGATGGGAGCTTCGACATGGCCATCACCCCCGCCAAGTCGCCAAACAAAACAAAAGGCCAGCGACAGGCCAGAACAACAAGAAAAGCAACCAACAAAACCAAAAGGCTAGAACAAACCCACGGAAAAGCCCGAGTAAGACACCGCCATAACACCCACGGAATGATCTCCATTTTAAAGAAATTTTTAGGAAGTTGTTGGAGACGCTCATGATACATATTCAAACATCGAGAGAAAGAAATAGAACAAAAAGTATAACCCCCTATCATTTACTTTTTCATTTTTACACTTTACACATTTATCATATTAACATGAATAATATATATGAACTAATTGAAATTTTCGCTTTTCAATAAGTCGACACTAAACACTTAAAAAACATCAGCCATTAAAAAATCCATCAAAAAACCATCGACCATCACTATACTAACTATATAAATAGTTATCGTTCTCCGTTTGGATACCTACACCAATTTTGTACAGTTTATATTATCCGAAAGATGATCACTAATTGGAACAACACTGTTTTCGTTAATTAAGGACCAATATTGAAAACAATATAATTGTACTCCTTTTGCATTATTATTTTAGTATGTTAAATAAATTATAAAACTAGTTAAGAATAAATGAACGACGTGAAAAAAGGCTGACAATCTTTTCTTTTGTTATTTATTGTTTATTTAAGCCAATTTAATTAAAATGTACGAAATTTGTACTAAGTAAATTAATTATCTTGCATTATTGCAGAGATGGGAGATGGTTATTTGAAATTTTAAATTATTTATCTATAATTTTTTTTTAAATAAATAATTAAACATTCAAAATTTTAAAATAAATTATATACAATTTTAATAAAAAATTTATTTTAAATATTTCATAATTAATTATATTATTTAAATATTCAATAATCTTATAATCTTAATTAACATTTTTTAATTTTTTTTATATTAGATGATATTAATTCAATCCTTATTGGTTGAATAAATAAAAAAACCTTATTTCTTTATCCTTCTTTTAGAGAATTCTTTACATTGAAAGTTTTTTTTATATATAATTCTCTATCTTAGAGAACAAGATAGATAAGTTGTTAGAGCATTATAAATAACAAAAAATTGATTTTCTCTATTTTAAATAAAGTTGTTGAAAATGCTTTTAAAAAAGTTGTAACAAGGCAAGCATCTAAACGAGTGTCAACAATTTGCTTTTATAGTTCAAGAAACGAAACTGTTACTCGATGGTTCCAACACAGCCTATCTCATTGTTGAAGTGTTAATCGAAAACTAGAAACACAACAACAACTATCCCGTATTAGAAATAAGGCATCAAGTAGAAACACTTGCATGAAAATGGTAAACCCAACATCGCTCTTGGGACTAGTTCAAACTTCACTGAAATTATTATTGATAGACGGGTGTTCAAAATATTATCAGTGACAACTTTGTATTAAACCAATCAATCAATATGTGTATCAACCATCCCTTGTAAAATCCATCACCACTTATAATCAACTTGCAGTACTCTACCAGTATGTAAATCTGGGCTAATACACGGCCTTGGAAGTCATTTGTATTTTTTGTCATTAGATATTAAATATTGTAACTTCAACTTTTTTTTGAGCATTCAAATATTTGCAAGTTTTATTTATTGTAATTAAAAACCCCATAAACATGACATGTCTAATGTGTTACATAGAGACTCTGTTTTTTGAATAAACTAACAAGTTTTATATATAACTTGATGTTGACATAAAATTAATAATGTGTACCAACCGAAATAAGTTGTTTATTTTTCGCAGTATGAGTTTGTGTATTATAATTGATTGGTATTGGAAAAAGAAATTGATATTGTACCAAGTCCACCAATGAAAAGCGTGTGATTAAATATAATATATAATTATAAAATTTCCAATACAGGGTCGGAGTCCTACAAGACCACCCTACATTTGTGAGGCTCATGAAATTAGCTGTGAAGGCATAAAAACACACTTAACTTTCACAACAAAAATACCATGAAGGTTCCAATGTTTTGCAGTGTCTTTCGTTATGAAGGTTCAATATTTTTTATATCTTCATAGTGTTTTGATATGAAGGTTCTGTGGTGCTACAGTTTTCAAAACACATACGTATATCACATTATACTAATTTTTTATGTACCGGGTCATTTACTGAACGATTACCGACAATAGTTTATCGATATCATTTACCTTATTGATTAAGCATGACAATGACCGATAAGTTAACCTGTTAAGAGACAAGACAATGACCAATAGTCTAAGCACTTAGAGCATTTCCAACAATTTATCTCTATAATTTCTCTAAAATAAAGATTTCAAAGTCAAAATCTCTAAAAAAATTATATTTAGCTTCAATAGATTCTCTATTTTACAGATTTCAACATCTATTATATAATTAAAATATTATTTTTCACTCCAATACACTTTTTTAAAAGAAATATATAAAATAATAATGATTCAATCTTATTGTGGAAATGAATACACATTTTTTTTCTCCCTCCATGTATCAAGTTTTAAAGAATTTTTTAAACTGAGAATTTTATAATTTTCTCTATTTTAAAGAACCATATAGAGAATCTATTGGAGCAATTTAGATAACAAAAGCCTCGTTTTCTCTATTTTCGAGAAGCTGTGGAGATGCTCTTACTGTGTTTAAGATGCCTATCAACAATTCGTTTTCATGGTCAAAGATATTATATGATAAGTTAAATCAGTATGACTCTTTTGCCGTTAAATGTTTACCCGATAAGAATTTGATAAACAAATCATACAATAACACAGGGATATGAGTTGGGCCTAAGTGGCCCACTTTTAACTTTTTACATGAAATTTGGTTGCTAGCTTGATTTGACATTTTGCCAATTTGCTTTCCATTTTGATCCATTGCTTTTATTTTGGACTAGCTGAATTGGGCATGAGTTTGGCCAGAAATCATCATCAAGGTTTTAGATTAATTTTAAGTCACTTCTTTACATAGAAATTTGATATTAAGAATGTGAAAATTTTATGAGTAATAACAACTTATGACAATTGATTGCAATATACTCAACTAATTTTGTTAAATAATGTATAAATGATTATAAGGTTTAGAGGGATTTAAATTATCAACATACTATATAGAATTTTAGTTGGATCGAACGATCCTTGAAAAACTGCAATGTTGCTATAATATTACTCTGATTATTTATTTTGTTGTTGGTAAGTCGTAATTTGGCTACCATCTTGCGGGAAACAAGTAAAAGAAAGCTCAAGAACTGTAAGGTGATCCTAAGAAGTACAAAACTCTTATGAAATGTCTCAGTAAAAAATGTTCCATTGAATGGGAACCGGTGATTTTGTAAAAATATTGACTAATTGGATGGATAACTATCAGAAATATCGTGTTTGACCGGTTGTTAAAAAATTACATTTTTTTAAATGCAATGAAGTTTTAGCTTTAGTAGCAAAAAATATCTATATATAATAAATAAGTAACTGAGCTGTCACGTGTTGTCCTCTGGTGAGCCGGAATAAGTATTTTCCCGCCTAAACATGTATTTGGACGCAATTTACACTTCAGTTTATTTAGGCTTATCTAATTCAACTAATTTATTTTAAATATTAGAAAATATAAAATATAATCATACCTACCCTTCTTAAATCCCTCATTAATTTTTTTTTATTTATATGTTACATTTATTACTCTTATAACTAGGTATGTTTTTTTTTAAACGGGAAAAGAAAGTGAACGCAAGGATCGGAGCTTCGGCTACGTCCCCGTCAAACGAACCCCAANCACCAAAGGAAGAAAAAACACCCGGAAGCGAAAGGAAAAACAAATAAAAAACAACTACCCGGTGAACTGCACCAATCTTATAATTAGGTTTGTATTTTTACCTTTAATTCCTTAGTTTTTCAATTCTCAAGGTGTTGTGGTGGAGTGGTTAGTGCTTTGATGGTACATAGTGCCNGTAACATCCTGAGGGGGGCAGTGGATGGTATCCCTGTCTACTTGGGTTCGATTCGGGGAGGGAACATGAGGCGACACCCTAGTTCATGGGTTGACCTTCGGGCCGGGCATGGGTGAGGCTATGGACCGGTAACGGTTTCCATGATCGAGAGGATTAGTCGGGTGTCCGAATGGATCCCGGATACCTCTTCGACTTCGGTCGGGGCATGTGTGTTTAACTGCCGTCAAAAAAAAAATTCTCATTTTAGGGCAAAATGCACAAATAGCAACCTACTTTCATAAATTTTTTTAGAGTAAATTACATATTTGGTCCCTGTGGTTTACACATAATTGTACTATTGGTCCCTAATTTAAAATAATTATGAAAATGGTCCCTATGGTTTACATAATATTGCACTATTGGTTCTTATGGTTTACACTATATTGCACTAATGGTCCCTGTGGTTTACACTATATTGTACTATTGGTCCCTATATTTAACANTGCAATATAATGTAAACCATAGGGACCAAATCCATAATTATTTTAATATAGAGACCAATAGTGCAATTAAGTGTAAACCATAGGGACCAAATATGTAATTTACTCATTTTTTTATTATAGCATTCTACTTTCAATTTTTTTTATTACAACAATGTACTTTAAAAAAAACAATGTACTTTCAAGTTGTTTTTTTATTCCCATTATACTTTAAAAGTTTTACTGATTATAACATTGGGTAACCTTTTGATCTAAATTTACCTGTTATATCAAGTTGTTATGCCATCTCATCATCTGCATAGATTGTCCACATGTACCATATTATTGACGTATTTTCAAAATTGTTTTGTTATCCATCCACCGTAAGTTTCATGACGTAGCTTAGTCGATGGAAAGTACGTGGTTATTTGGCTTGCGAATATCAAACTAGACCCGGAACGAAGATAAATAAAACCCAAAAATTCCCCAAAAGTAACCTAATTAAAAAAAATAGACGAATCATAAACAAATGCATACAAAAAGAGAAGGTTTTATGTTTTGATTTGAATTTTTAGGGTTTGTTTTTGAGGATTAAATTGAAGACGATGATTAATGGAAAGGACACAAATATCAAGGTTAATAATAAAAGTTTGGGCCCGATTCTTACGAGGACTGGTTAAGGCCTAACCCTCTCCAAATTTTGCCCACCTCTATATGCTACTATAAATTCTTCAAGGGTTCTAATGTTATATTATTTGACTTGTGTTAACAAATTGATTATTATTAGTCTTAGAGTAAACTTCATTTTTTGGTCCCCAAGGTTTATGGTTTTATTTAAAAGTGGTACCTAAAATTTTATAATTTAAGAAATGATCCTTCAGGTTTGGATTTTGTTTTGAAAGTAGGACATAGCCACTAACTTCGTTAAAAAGCTCCGCTAGAACCAGGAGTATTTTGGTCCAACCATGTTTTTGTCCCCATTGTAATTTTGTAATAGAAGTCTAGTCTCTTTGAGGTTCAGTTTCGATCTCGAACTACAACATAGGCGGAAAAAGATATATCCAGAAAAGCCGATGAAACGACACAGTGGATTTGCATTATGGAGCCTCTTTCATGGTTTTATCTCAAGGAATGTTCTATTAAACACATGCTTTGCAGCTTAGTAAGGTTGTATCTGTAAACCAGCTTTATTAACGAATTATATTCGTTAATGTCCAGTCTTTATTTTATTTTGTATTCTTAACACACATCTTGTTTTATAACCAGATTCTTTTATAAAAAAACTTTGAATTATTGTTATATTTTATTTATTTCCAATAAAACTTTATTGCAATAATTCTTATGCTATTTTGACCAAAGTTGGAACCATCATTCTTTTTAGCGCGGGAAAATAAACCAATGCGATTGTAAAAAAAAATCCCCAAATTCATTTTAGGGCACGAACTCGATTTTGTGTAATCCAGTGTGATTCCCTTCCAATCCTTCTATAAATACAGTCGGAAGGCGGGAAAACCAGCCCCAATTGGCTCCCATCGTCTCATCTCCATTCCAATTCCCCCAATAATCCTTCTGCAACTACTCTATCAAACCTCACAATTTGAAGAAAACGCCATATTTTTTTCTTCCTTTTTCTAAAACCCTAAATTGAGCTGATCGGATGGAGGTCTCGCCTAATTCGGAGAGCAAACCCCGTGTTCGCCGGCGATTGATTCAGTCGACGCTGTTCCCGCACAAGTCTCAAGACAATGGCGTCGGTGTGGATGAAGATTTCGAACCTGATGCAGAGCAGGAAGAGGTTGAAGAGGATTATTGCGAGACGGAGGTGAAGAAAAGTAAGAAACGAAAGCCAAGAGCTGCGTCCCAATCGCGAGCTTCTAGAAAGGTTCGTGTTTATTTTTGTTGGATCTAACAATTCGCTAGTCATTTGAGTTATTCAATTATAGAATTTAGCCGAAAACCTTATAAGTAAGTGGTGGAATAACAATCGTTCATGATGCTGGAAGTGATAGGCATGTGATTAACATAAATATGTCACCAGGCTGTGATTTAGCTGCTTCTAGTAGATTAGAGTATGGATCATTAGTTTGATCAGTAAATGGTCAAAGACAAAATTGATGTTAGCCAACAAGTTGAGCTGGTTACTTATTTAAGGGGAGTAGTTTGGGTTATGTTTATAGGAGTGTGAGCACAGATTAAGCAAAATTTCAGATTCTGGTGAATCTAGCTTAATGGAGAAAGTGCGGTATCACAAACCGAGTGACTGCACTTGTTTCATAGTTATTTGATTGCAAACTAAGGGGATGCTTGGCAGTTGCTGAATGGTTTGGTGCTGGATGATTAAGTGGTCACTCACTACCAGCTAGAATCAAATCACATTCTTGTAATTTGAGCCTTGTGGTACATCAGTATATTACTCCAAGAAGCATCGAAGAAGCAACAAGAGGCAAGCTATAGACAACGTCAATAAATGAGAATATAGGCATACTTTATATATCCATGTTGTATTCAACGTGACGTGTACTGAGCATGTGTATATCTGGAGCTTCTATTACACATGGGAACATTAATTTATGAATTTGGATTAGAGTGTTGCTGCATATTTCAGCTACTGTTTCTAAACTGTTCTTGACAGGAGAAGTTGATGCTTTTATATATATATATATATATATATATATATATATCTCCATGATACACGTATACACTTCTCGTCAGGAGTTTTAGTAAGGAAGGAAATTAACATGTTTTACATCTGGGTGTTACATTTTTTGGTGGCCTATATTGTAGGAGACATCCTTGCAAGTTACAAGCCTCCCTTTACTTGGAGCATATCTCCAAATTCAGTGCAGTATGCAAGGCTATTTTTTCTGGTGCAGAATGTGAAGTCCCCAGAGACATTTTTATCAATAACCAGTGACATAAGTTTGGGGGCTTAAATAAGTTATTGTATGTGGTTGTATGTTTTCATTTTTTGAAACTGTAACTGAGACCAATTTTTTTTTATTGTCAGATTGCTGTAAATGGAAATGAGGCTGGGGGGAAAAATACCAACGAAGAAGATTCTCCAGTTACTGTTAGTAAGTGATTATTGAGCTGGACATATGACACACCCTCTTGTCGTTCTCTTTGTTTTAGTTGGCATGTCATGTAAAATCAACAATAATTTGAAGACATCAATATTCTATATGACCATGTCTTGTGCAGAAGTTGATTTCTTTGTGAAGGTCTCCGAGAGGCGCCATCAACAGAGACAGCAAAAGGAGCAGCTATCTGCTATCCATTCACCTGAAAACAATGAACAATGTTGTTCACCTCCGGATGTCATTACAAGTACGATGAGTTTCTATATATCATCATGTTTTCTTTTCTACAACCTTTGATTACGCAAGCCAAATTGGTACAACAATTCAGTTGGCTTCTGTTAGGAACTCATTTATCACCGATGGGAATATTAGAAAAGTTAGCATAAAGTGTCATGTTGACTAATAACATTACTAAAGTCCTAAGGTGTACCATACATGTAAAAATTCAAACAAGCCATGGTCCCAACTCCCAATTCATTGCCACAATGAATCGGATTGGGTTATAGTATTGTGGCTCTAACTTGCAATAACAATGAAACTTTTATCTCAAGATACTTCAGATACACCAACAATGAAACCCATGAGAAGTTGAAAAAAGAGATGAAACAATCAAGACCCTGGAACATGACTAGCATCCTTCCATGCACTTCTTTCTAAAATCTAATTCATCAAATATCTTTCAATTCTTGAAGTTTGTTTAAGTTTGCATTAGGTGGTATACTAAAGGAGTTTTCATGAAATAGTAGTGCATGGAAAGACACCATACATATCCTGGAACCCTAAGGAATTTAAAAGCAAATAGGATTCCCATATTTTGCTTTTGGGTTCAATTGTGTAGAATCTCTTTTGGTTTAAAGGAGTTACCGTATCTTCTCTAGAATATCCTCATGTCTGAACATATATGTAACTGTCCATGCTCACATCCACCTTAATGACACCATCTATACTACATTCGTATATTTGTACACGCTTTCTACTAGTGGGACGTCTAGATGCTGAATATAGCATGCATGTTATAGAACTAATTCTTACTTAGCGGGATTACAAGATCAAGATCAAATAAGTATCCTTATGCATGATGCTGTTTTTTCTATGCCTATTAATCACATTATCATCAATCTTTTTGTTATTCACAATAAAAAAAAAACTTCTTAGGCACATTTTATCTGTCCATGGTTGTCGCATCTTCATCCTTGATACTGCCATCAATATTGTTGATTTCATGTATTATGCTTTAGTTTTTAGTTCGAAACCATCCTTTTCAAGAATGCATCTCGACCACCCTAGTTTTGTACCCATGCTTTGCTTTGCTGGAAATCCTTACTTTGGCCCTTGATATCTTTCTGAGTTGTCTAACTAAGGATGCTGCGCAGTTGCCAATCTCCTGGGCACATAACCAAATTGATTTCAATACTAAATATCTACTCGTGGAGGGTGGGAAGGCAATACATTCATCTTAGGCTTGTTGGTGCACTTATTAGTTATTACCATCCCTAATGATGCTAAATGACCCATTTCCATAGCTTCATTCTATGCTTCATAAGCTGATATCTCTGGAATCAGCACAGTTTTGTATGTTATTTTCAATCTCGAAGATTGAGACAGGTGTGTTTGCCGATTACTCATCAATCATTTAGTTTTCCCTAAAGTTGCTATAACCTGGTAAACCACACTATAGTCTATAGCTACCTCCTTACAGAATTTCAAACCTTAAGGAACGACAACCTTGTTTTTATGTGACATGATATTCTTGCATACAGTATAGTTCTTAACTTATATTATCATGATAGAAAATAGCTTTTCCCATTTATCATATAATTGTTTGGGGTCCTATAAAGTCTGAGCTACCTACTTTTTCTTGATAAACTTCTTCCATCAAATGATATCTCATATAGATAAATGATATCATATAATCGTTTGGGGTCCTATCTAGGCTGTTTTGTTTGTGGCTCTTTTTAAGAGGTTTCATGACTTGAAGATGGTCTATTTGCTTATTTGGTCTTGATCAAGCAAATAATATTGGGGAATGTTCGTGTTTGCTTTTATTGTTCCAAGACTTGTAGGAGTTGGCACATGATAATTACTGTAACAGTCAGATTCATGTGCTAGTTATGTTGTATGACAACGATGGGACTATCAACTACATTTTGTTTGACATTTTTAATTTTCCAAAAATTGCACGTCTTATCATGATGTTAAATAGTTCTGTTTAATATCCTATGCATGATATTCGTTTTACGTGACTTTGAAGATTCAAAGAGCCCTGGGAAGCCCAGGCGACGAGCTAGCGCTACACCAAAGAAGCGACAGACCAGTGCTACCCCAGAGAGGAGGCAAATGAATTCAACACCATCTAGAAATGCTGTTAACGGTGCCTTACATGAAGATTACTCAGAGAAAATGCTAGCTAGTCCTCCTAAGCCAATTCCTGATCTACGGTTAGAGGCAAAAATGACTGCAGAGGTTGGTCATAGTTCCTCTTATCTACATGGAAATGGATTATTTTCATTTCTATGCTTTGCCATGAATTTAACTAAATGTAGCTTCATCCATGATTTTGCAAAGCAGTTTTCTTTGTCTTTATATAACCTAGGTAAACCCTTTGTTTTACGGCCAGATTCGCTTTTCAAGATTTATATTTCTGGATTCTAAGATATCTATCTTTTTCTATCAGGAAAATTCACGTATATTTGCAGGAAAGCAAATACACCCTTTCTTTGTATCGTGGAAAAATGGCAAGAAAAATACAGAGAGTATTGGCACAGAGAATAAATGGTGCCATGTCGAGAGGAAGGAAAGTAACAACAATGTCAATCCTGTTCATGTATTTGAGAAAACACAGGTAAGGAGCAAAGGCCTGTTCTTAGGTTCATAGTCTAGTTAACTTATCACTTCTCCAATGTCTGTTTCCTTTCTTTTTTCACCTTGAACATTGAAAATCACCTTTGCAGAGTGAAACTTTCTCTGTTGACTGGAGAAACTGGACATTTTCTGAGAGCATCTTCACAAGGGCCAGCCGGGATCTAGACGATTCTTGCCTGCAGCTAATTAATGAAGGATCAGTCAATTGCTTGCAGTTTGATAACTTTCTTGGTGTCCCTCGACTTGGGATATCGTTGTGTCAGAACAAGGGTTCTTCGAGTGAATATCCCATCCAACTTGAAGAGATTTCCTCAAGTTTTTGTTCAATGCTTCAGGAGAAGAGTCTAGTTACACCTTCAGATTTTTTGGTGGATAAGCAGGAACCCCAATGTAATCAACCAAAAGACGTTGAGGTGGTAAGCATGTATCAATTTAAATGAAGATTCCATGTTTTCAGTTGAATTGCTTACCATATCCAATTGCTTTTTGTCTATTCCTCGTTCATACATTTCTTTTTGGAGTCAAGTATATGCATATGTCATATTAGTATCACTAAATTGGCAGGTCCATGAAATTGGCAAAACAGGTGGTTCCTTGGAAAACACTGAGTTTGTGGTGAATTTGGATACTCAGTTGCTGGATACCTTGCATTCAGAAAGGTGTTCATTCTTTTCCATCTTTGTGAATTAGTCTATCTTGAAGCTTCTCACCTGTTTGTCTTCATTTGAAGTTTGTTACCACATATTCTTTTTGGGGACTAATGACAATGTACTCCCGGAGGCCCTAGGAGAACGATTATATTTTGATAAAAGTTTCTTGCTGTTCAACGTGTGGCTTTGTGGCTGATCGAAAACATCCTTGACTCCTTGTCGAACTGTTGTTAGAGCACTTCACAAAGTGGCCAAAAATAATGGGAAACTGCTGGATTCTTTGCTCTTTTTCCTAATAGTCCATGTTTGTGAAACAATGCACTTTTGATTAAATATAAATGTCCTTCATCTTATGTGACTTCCTGAAAAAGTTTTGATGGATTTATTTCATATTCTTTTATACACATTACTATGCTATAGATGATTAATAATACATCTTTTTTTTGAACTAATAATACTAGAGTTGGTATCATGATGCTAATATTTGCCAAACGGCAGCTAGTTTTCATGCTCAGAATTTTTTTTTGCTAGTTTTTTTTTTCATGCTCAGAGTTGATAATGCATTGATGAAAGTTCATTGAAGACAATCTTCAAAACTTTTGAGCAGAATGACTCTTAATTCATTATTTTTCTATTGTTGTTGCTTGAGTGATCCATCATTCTGTTTACTTGTTTATGAATATCTTTTGTAAAAAAAATTAACCCTGCTGTCTTGACAACAGTAGCTGATTAAACTCTCTGTTGCATTATCAGGAGGACATCAAAATATCACGATTGTAGCTATCAGCCTGAGAATAGCTTATGGACAACCAAGTACCAGCCTGAAAGGGCAGTTGAGGTCAATATCTTCTATCAGATCTTCCCTGTACAAATGCAACAAGTGATTAGTTTATTGATAGGCGTAATGTTATTCCTTTGTGGTTTTATCTCATGTCCATTTTGACTCTGCACAGAGATCAAGTAAAAAAACATGTTTCTTTAAATAACCTTATTGACATTTTTTTCCCCAATATGACATATTAGGGTAAAACATCTCCATTTCACAAGTTATGTTTCTCTCTAATTTGTGAATACTAAATTTTCTTTGTTCTCTCTCCTCTCTCTTTAACCCACAAAAACCTTTATTATCTCTGTTTTTAAGGGATTCTTCCCAAGTTCAATTATTAAAGTAGTTAACAAGTGTAAAATAGGAAGTTGAGATGTCAATGATCATTTGAATGGGAAATAGACATATAAATATGGTATGGGTGGACATTTAATACAAGGTATTTCTTTTCTGTCATTACCATATGAATTTCTTTCCTGATGTGGTCTGCAGATATGTGGAAACCATGAATCTGTGAAGTTCCTTAATGAATGGCTACGTCAATGGCATGAGAAAGGTTCAAGAACCAATAAATGTTCTATGGATAGCGATAAGTGGATCATGCAAGATGTTGACCTTAACTATTCTCCAAGTGACTATAGTTCTGAGTATATTGATGAAGAAACTACTCTAAAGAATGTGCTTTTAGTTACGGGCCCAGTTGGGGTATGCATCTTCTTTCTTTCACTCTAAATGGTTATTTGGATTTTGGACATAAGTTGCTATATCATAATTCTTTGATGTTTTCCCACTTTGAGACACAAGGGTATATATGGTATTTATTTATGTTTGTGCCAGAAGATCTTTCAATTTGTATCCAAGGTTTAAAGAGTTTTTTTTTGGGTACAGAGTGGGAAATCTGCAGCCATCTATGCCTGTGCCAAAGAGCAAGGCTTTCAAGTTATTGAGGTAAGTTAATATTTGATTATCTTTTAGCGAATTGGTTTTCTAATATAGTAGTTAATCATCAGCATGCATGTGAATTGATGTTTAATAATGAAAATATCTGAGTTAGTTCCCTTTCTAGGTGAATACATCAGATTGGAGAAATGGTGCACTTGTCAAGCAAAAATTTGGGGAAGCTGTAGAATCACACTGGCTTCAACGGTTGGTGAAAATTGTGCTTTACAAGATCCTTTTCTAACTATATCATAATATACATGATTACAAAATATTTGATTACCTTTGGAACTTAAAAGTTGATACCTCATACCTCAAAACAAAAATCCAGTCGTGGGTCTACTGTGGCTCGACTTTCTTTAGGATAATCTTTTGGTATCTTGTTGTGCATCAGTTAAACATATCTTTCTATACTATCTTGGCTGCATTACAAAAAAAAAAACTCTTTGTGTAACAGCATGCAACTCAAAAAATAAATGACATGCCATTTTCTTGGCTGCATTACCCACATTACGACATTCTAAACGCTAATAATGTTAGGCATCCTTTTTTTCTTCTGTTGTTGGTTGATCACACTTTGTGTTTGGATGTTGGTATATTCTTTTAGTTCTATGCCCAATATCGAGAACCCAGATAACAAAGATCAATGGAAGTCATCCAAAGCTGTCCAAAGGTCTACCAATGATGTTATTGAATTGATACCGTCATCGGATGAGGAGGATTCCAAAATTGTTGGCGGGATGAAACCAATCGAGAAGGAGAACAAAGTTTCTTGTTCTCAAAATGGAACCAAAACCTTAATTCTTTTTGAGGACGTGGATGCAACTTTATATGAAGATCGTGGTTTTGTTGCTACAATACAACAGCTTGCAGAGACGGCAAAACGGCCAATGATATTAACTAGCAACAGTAAGAGGGTTATATATAAAAGTTATATTCGTCCTTTTAACATAGTTGCATGTTCTAATCGCTTTTTATCTTGATTTTATTTAATAGGTGACGATCCTGATTTACCAACCAACTTAGATCGGATAGAGGTTAACTTTAGGATACCATCATCAGAGGAGCTTCTCAGCCTTGCATCTTTGGTAAATAGTTGTGATGGATATTCATTGGGGAGGGTCCCTTTAGGAACCTAAAACTGATTAGGAACCGACTGACCGCACATAGTGTGACACATGGCATATTCGTCATGGTGTGCTATGGGCAGTTCCTGGATTTTAATCAGTTTTGGGTTCCTAATAGAACTTCCCTCGATATTCATTCATCTCAAATTCTATCATGTTGCCATCTTGACTTCTATTTAATATCTAGTTACTTTGTTAGGTTTGCGCTGCTGAAAAAGCTGAAATTGAGCGTTGCTTGGTCGAGCGGTGTATTGACCATTGCCAAGGTGATATTCGTAAAACGATCACGCTTCTCCAGTTTTGGTGCCAGGGTCAAAATCAGAGAAAAGGTTAGTCTACAAAATGATGTACCTGTGCACTACTATAGGACATATATGTATATAGGGTTGGGTTCCAGTGAGAAGTTGAGGTTAATGTGAGAAGTGTCANGATGAGATGCATCGAGATAAGATGCACTGAGATGCACCTGGTCAATTCCCTTCTCAAGTGCAATTAATGGCTGGGAATGAGATTAAAAGAGATCAAGGGTTCATATCTACTTCTCACGTTTCTGACCGTTAACTCAACTTCTCACACGAGCCTTCGCCTATATATATATATATATATCTGTACATATGTGTGTGTGTACATATA
>LUCG01023705.1:0-12716 GCA_001633085.1 Carthamus tinctorius | reverse complement strand
TACCTCTACTGTCCGTTTCTTCAGGGCCGTTCCTGATATTTTGGAGGCCCTATGCAAGAACTAAATGTGACCCTGTATATTTTTCAGTAATATTATTCTCTAGGTTTTTTTTATTTCTAAACTCCAAAATAAATCTTTTTAATTTAGAATAAATGAAACTATAAAATAGTTATAAATAAAATTTAAATAGAAATCAAAATGACATTTATATTGTATATAACAATTTAGCCGCTAAGCGCTTATGTGGAGTTGTCACCCTCAGTTATCGGGTAACACTCTCTATCCTTATTATCACTCTTAACAAACTCTTGCCAATTGCCATATGATAGGGCAAACGTAATATACACAATGACAATGCCTTAAATATCAAAATCACGGAAGTTTAATAGATAAAAAAATCAAAAAAGAAAATAAAGAATTTTACTTAAATAAGTTATTTTCAGACTTTACTAATTGTATATAATTAGTTTATCTTTTATGTTATAATCAATTTCTTTTAAAAAATGAATAAAAATCTTATTCAATAAGTTAAATAAAAGAGTTGACTATTACATGTAAATATTTATCGAATAAACACGGTATAAACAACCCCTTAAATATTAAACTCATGAAAAATTAATATATAAATAAGAGTTAAAAATATTTACATTATTAATTAGTTGTCTACTAATTTAAGTTTCCTAAGTTATATAAATTACCATTAAAAATCCATATAAACAACCCCTTAAATATTAAACTCATGAAAAATTAGAACATAGATAATAATTAAAAAAAATTACATTACTAATTAGGCAAATGGTGAGATTCGATCCCTAGTCTTCTGTATGGTAGCCGGGCACGTTAGCCAACTAAGCTAACATCAAGATTCGTTTACCAACAAATTTTCTTTAATATATAGTAACTATAGTATAATAAAAAAAATTTTAAATTTCGGAGGCCCTCGACGATCGGGGGCCCTGTGCGATGGAACAGGTTGGAACACCCTTAGGAACGGCCCTGCCTTTCTTTACAGATTCATCTGTATCCCTAGACCTACCATCTTTTGTTCCTACTCCAGAAGCTCCAACACATGTAGCTTCTCCTATTCGTCTATACATATTCCTCCTTCACCTACCACTGTTTCTCCTGACCCTACTCCTGTTCCTCCTTCGACTCAATCATCTGTACCATNAGAGAATGTACGACGTTCAAACCGGGTAAGGCAGGTACCCTCACACCTTCATGATTATCATTGCTATGCTACTTTATTATCCAATGATGAACCAACTTCCTATAAGGAGGCTTCTTCCAGTTCACATTGGCAAACAGCTATGCAGGAGGAACTTCGAGCTCTTGATAAAGCTCAGACATGGGACGCTGTTCCTCTACCGCCTGGCAAACGACCCATTGGATCTAAATGGGTCTTCAAGATCAAAACCAAGTCTGATGGCTCTATTGATCGGTACAAAGCCCGTTTAGTGGCAAAGGGATTCAATCAAGAATATGGCATTGACTATGAGGAGACCTTTGCCGTTGTCGCCCGTGTCACGTCCGTTCGTAGTCTCCTTGCCATTGCTGCTACAAAACAATGGCCACTCTTCCAGATGGATGTCAAGAATGCCTCCTTGAATGCCGATCTTTCTGAGGAAGTCTATATGACTTTTATTCCTGGCGTCTCACTTCCTTCAGGTCATGTCTGTCGCCTTCGTAAAGCCCTATATGGTCTCAAACAAGCTCCTCGCGCATGGTTTGAGAAATTCAGTACTACGATACTTTCGCTTGGGTTCTCTGCGAGTCACTACGACTCTGGGCTGTTTACTCGTACAACAGACTCTGGAAGCATTCTGCTACTTCTATATGTCGATGACATGATTATACCGGGGATGACTCTGCTGGCATTGCTTCTCTAAAGCAGTCTCTTAGTTCCAGTTTCGAGATGAAGGACTTGGGCAAGCTACATTACTTCCTTGGACTAGAAGTCTTGTCTGACTCATCAGGCACTTATCTCTGCCAAGCTAAGTACATTTCCGATCTCCTTTCCAAGGCTGGTCTTTCAGATAACAAGGTGGCATCTACACCTCTGAAACATAATCTTCATTTAGCACCAAATGCTGGTCTTCCGTTACAAGACCCTACTCGGTATCGCCAACTAGTAGGCTCTCTTGTCTATCTCACCGTTACTAGACCTGACATCGCCTATGTTGTTTATACTGTGAGTCAGTTTATGGCTGCCCCTGCTCTGATCACTATGCCGCTGTCTTACGGATTCTACGATACCTGAAAGGCACCATGTTTCATGGACTGTACTTCTCCTCCAAGTCATCATTAGTCCTACGTAGTTTCTCTAATGCTGACTGGGATAGCGACATGACTGATCTCCGTTCCATTACTGGGTACTGCTTCTTTCTTGGTGATTCTCTCATTTCATGGCGCAGCAAGCAGACATTTCCCAAGAACTCATCTGGCTCCGCTGGTTACTCTCTGACATGGGTGCACCTTAACAGTCACCAACTCCTCTATGGTGCGACAATAATAGTGTCATCCAGATTGCTCACACCGACGTCTTTCATGAGCGCACGAAGCACATTGAAATTAACTGCCATTTTGCCCGTCAACATGTTGTGGCAACACTATTCAACTTCAACCTATCTCTACGCTTGATCAGCCGGCTGACATTTTCACCAAAGCTAATCTGCCAGGAAGATTTCGGGAACTTGTTTCCAAACTTAATCTGTGTCGTTCTTCCCCTGATTAAGTTTGAGGGGGGTGTTGGATGTATATAGCCCATGGGCCTTGGCCCCTTTCTCTTTTGTAACTTATGTATAAATAGTTTAGGTTTTCTTCCTTTTTAGTGTTGTACATTTTCATTCTCCTCAATCAATATACGACTATTGTTTACAGCCTCTCTCCAATTCTCACATAAACAATAAAGGTATTGATCCAACATAAAACTCTAGTAGAGATTACAATATATCATACGATATGAACACATTTGGGCTCACTGAAATGGCTATCTGTATATCAATGTAAATTGTTACTTTCAAAATCCGTGGACTTGGATTTTATGCCAATTATTCCATTCCTGCGAACGACTGATATCTAGCTATCACCACAAGAAAGGTATCAATAAACTTTCCAATTATTGAATTCACTAGATATACACAACCATATTTCCAATAGCAAAATATTTAAGAAATGGTCATGAAGAGGTAGCAGTGATATATTAACAAACTAAATGGTTGGATGGCAAAATACTAGAAACACAAAAAATGTAAATCATGTTAAAATGAAATTTGTAAAACTGCAGAACTGAAATGGAGTTGCTGGAATTAGCAATAACCATTTGGATCCTCGCTAGTTTTTTAATAAATTGCTTCTTTCTTGCGGTAAAAAAAAAAAAGCAATAACCATTTGGGCCTAACTAAAGTTAGCCGGCGTAAATAACCCGGATTCGAAACCAATTTTAATACGAAAGAATTTTGGAGTTTGACTTTTATATTGACGAAAGTAAGTGAAAATTAATTTATTTTTTTATATAAATAGATATAATTTGTAATTTTATTTTTTTATTTCGTTTCCAAGAACATAAATTTTATTTTTCTATCATTCTTCTTCATCGTCTTCCTTCCGGCCCTTCAAAACACAAACAAAAAAACAACAAATTTGAGAGCACATTAAGAATATGTTTCATATTGAACTCTCTCATAAAAACCAACAAAACAAATATATTCAAATAGAAGAATACAAATAAATTTGAATTTTTAAAATTTTCCATTCTATATCTGAACAAGATAATGTTGAATATACGAAAGGATGAAAAGTGACGCAGCGTAGGTTTTCGGAAGGACCGACAAACGTCTAAACCCTTTGAACGGAACGAGAATTACAAACGTAAACTCGAAAGAAAGAGAAAACTCTTAAAGAACTCAATTGTATTGATTGATAAACTGGATTACAAAGTAAATACACAGCCCTATTTATAAAGCTAAATTAAGAAAAGATAAATCTAATTTAACTAAATCCTATATCTACTATAATTAGGAAAGCAAATAAAATAAATAGAAAAACATGGAATGAAAATAATGGAAATCGTATAATTAATGGGAATTGGTCAAACAAGGTGTTAGATTCGTTAAGTTGTGTCAATTTGTAATTTCTCTAAAGTTACTTTCCTTTATTGTAAATTGTGGATTAGGCCTGTTGTTTAGGGCCCATCCATTTCTAAGCCTTTAGCCCATTTATGTAGTAGTATAAATAGTTGTTGTTTACTTCATTTGTTTTTTCCCTCTCTTCTAGCTACTTCAGTGAACTTGGATGAAATATATGACATTGAACCTTTGATGACTACCTACACATAGAGTTCATCCACTGTTGATAGAGTTCATCCTTTGTTGATAGAGTTCATCCATGTTGATTATGGAACCTACAATTGGTATCAGAGCCTGCCACTAGCTACTTGATCCATTGTGGAGGTACTCCAATCCTCTTGGAGTAGCACATCAATTCTGTGCGGAGGTACTCCAAGTCTCTGAAGCCCTCTCCTGAGGTACTCCATTTTGTGAGGCCCTCTCCTGAAGTAGCACAACAATTGTTGTGAGGCCCTCTCGAGTTACCTAGTAGTGCATCAACATCAACTGGATCACACTTAGTGGTTTAAGATCCACAATCAACATGAATACTCGAGAAGCTCTTGATATAGGGTCCGACACCCGACCTCCAGTTCTCTCCCGTGGTGACTTCTCACAATGGAAGTCCCACCAAGCAACCATCTTGGACGCCATCTCCATCGAGCAAATGTACATTGAGACCACCTCCATCTTCGAGACCCCCTTCCATCACCATCTCCAAGACGTCTCCGACCACCAAGCCTCCGTCCCCCATCGTTCCTCCCTCATGAACCACATCCACTTGGTTTTCTGGGTTTATTTCTGGTTTGAAGCCATCAAAATACTACCATATAATTTTTTGGGTTTAGCTACAGGGACCATCATTGAAGAAATCGAGGCGGCGATTGGAATCAACAACGCTCTCCCCTTCCCCTTTTGTTGGCCAACGGTACATCGAGACCACTTCCATCACCATCCCAGCGCCAATGACCCATCTCTGGCGTTTCAACCATCTGCAACCTCCCACCCCTCCTTCTTTGTTCGTTGGTGCCAAGAACCATAAGAGCCCATATGTAGCGGCCGATAATGTAACTGAACCAAAACCCACTGTTGCTTGATTTTTGTTGGGTTTGAAGCCATTGAATCACCACCATCTGCATCATCTTTCTTCCACTCTATCTTGATTTTTGCTGATTTGGTTTTGATTTAGGCTGGGTAACATATTTTGATTTGGTTTTCTAGGTTGGATTTTAATTTGGTTTTATATTTGATTTAGGTTGGATATGGTTTAAGATTTGTGTTTTAGGTTTGGTTTTAGCTCTCGGTAAAAATTACCAAGGATGTAGCTTGGGCAAACCCAGGTGAACCTTATCAAAAAAAACAAAAAGAAACAATTTCGCTTCAGGTCGCCGAAGATAGTAATCAGAAGTCCGGGGGGACGGCGGCAGGAGCGAAAATATATTTTAATGATAATATATAAAACATAAATATTTTAATTTACCATTAACTTTTGAAAGAAAAAGACAAAAAAGGTGTAAAAATACGAAAATATCTCTTATTTAATTAAGTCTTTTAACGAAGTTAACTATAAGGGATGATTTTCAAAGCAAAATGTAAACATTAGGGATAATTGATATAGTTATTAAAGTTTAGGGACATTTTCAAAGGAGCGTGTAAGCCTTAGGGACCAAATTTGTAGTTTACTCTTTTTAAAATAACAAAATTATAATTATAATTCTTAAGGCAAATATTATATTTAACTTCAACATATTTGTTAATTGAAGATTTCAACACTATATTACTAAAAAACCATTTAAAAACAAATTAATTATAAGATGCTCTCATCGGCCACTTTGGGACGATAATTGGTCAAAGCACATAAAATTTCCAAATGCATCAATGGTGGTTTTAAAGCCCTTGCCACCCACCGACCCACAATTTTAATATTCGATGTCCCTAAATTGTTTCTTTTTTCCCTCAGTATTAAAATTAATTATAAGATGCTCTCACTAATTTTGTTTTTATCCCTCTCAATAACGATACTCGAAATGAAATTAGTGATTTCAAACCTAGATTATATATATATATATATATATATATATAGGGTCAGGTTCAAATGTGAACTCATATTTCATTGTGAACGTGACGACCACGTGGTAATATTCAGTTGAATATTTATGTTTTATTCAGACCGAATAAAAATTTTATTTTTATTCAGTTTGCATGATATTCATAGTGAATAAAGCTTAGGTGCTGATTCAAATTGCCATGTGGCACAATTTTGTTGGTCCCCATATTTACAGTGAAAAATGAGTTCACATTTGAACTTTCCTATATATATACATACATATAGAGGGCAAATCAAATACATACCAATTGATTCATACACACTTACACACCAATAAATTACACATAGAATTTTGTATTTTCAAATTCATTCCAAATTATCCAACTAATTAGAAGCTAATTTCTAAACTTAACATTTTACACCCTAATATTATGCACCATTAGATTTGATTTTCAGGGGCTATGATTGGTGTGTAAGTGTGTATGAATTAATTGGTGTGTATATATATATATATATATATAGGGTTAATTAGGTTCAAATGCAAATTCAATTTTGGTTGTGAATGCGGGAACCATTAAAATTGTGTCATGTAGCAATATTCATTCTGAGTATCATGTAGATTCAAAGCGCCCTTATTCACTCTGAATAATGCATAATATTAAGAGTGAATATTGCTACGTGACATAATTTGTAGATTCTAAGGCTTTTTGAAGCATTTGTATTTCGTTGATTACAATTATTCAATAGGTTCATATAGTTTTAAATTGTAGGGACAATATTAGAGTTTCTCCAAACGATAAGGACTAGAAATATAGTTAACACTAAAAGTAAATACAGCTATGTTATATCTTTGTTTTTCTAGGCTAATGGTTGGTTGTTGCCTGGTTGGTAACATTCGAGCATTAAACTTAGGACTCTAAATCATAAATCAAAGGGTTTAGTTTACAAAAATGTATCCTAACTTGTCACGAAAAGGTTATTGTATGTATTGGACTTTCAAAATTATCTTTTAGTATATCCAAGTTTGCAAACCTTAATATTTAGTGTATACAAATATATTCAATTTTTCATGAAAAATTGTCCAAAATACATCAAATAGTAAACTTTGATACACTAAAAGATAATTTTGAAACTACAATACATACAATAACTTTTCGTGATTAGTTGGATATACTTTNACGTGGCGGATGACTAGGCGCCACGTAAGCTCCACGGCGGATGACTAGGCGCGATTCATGAGAGGACATTGAATTAAAGGAGGGGACCACACTCAAAGACGCCACGTGTCGCGCTCTCGGTTGTCCTCACGTTCACAACCAAAAAGTGGTTTACATTTGAACTTTCCTCTACTTTCGTAAACTATAACCCTAATTCAAAATTCAAAAGTTGGTCATTGAATCCTAATTATTTAGCAGGAGACCAAGACATTTCGTCCCTTTAAGTATATTCAACAATATTTTATTAATTAACAAGCTGAAATGTAATAAAGTTTGTTTTAATTCAATATTAATTCCAAAGTATTTTATTTTAATCCATGTAATAAAGTTTGTTTTAATTTCGATTCCCACAGGCGACACTTTTCTTCGATATCCACGCTCTGGATCTAGTCCTTCAGGGCTGGGTTCGGCACCGGTTCGGGTTGGTCCATAGGGCCCCTAAAAACCTGCCAGTCGGGTTCAGCCATAGGTTGGGCCGGGTCGCAGCGGATTAGTGGGATTGCCCATAAGGAGGCCCGGTACCGCTGGAACGTGTGTGCGTTAACTTGTCGTTAAAAAAAATTCAATATTAATTCCAAAGTATTTTATTTTATTTGATGTAATAAAGTTTCTAAGCTTTTTATATCATACTTATCTTAACTATAACATGTTCATGGTTAACATTTAATAACATGAATATCTACTTACAAGGAGATTACGATGAAGTGAGAAACATAACATAATCGGTTATTATTATAAGATAGTAGATTTACTGGTTAAAATGAGTGAAAGTGTGACTTTTTTTTAACCTGTGTTATATATTAAATATAAAGTTTAATTTGAAACAGTTTAGATTAATTGAGAAAAAATAGATATTAATTTGTTAGATTAAACGAGAACTAAAACATGTTTCCTTTATGCATAATATAACTATTTTGGAATTTATAATGGGAATTTAGGAAATTTCAAGTTTTGTTTTTACTAGTTTACCCTTTGGATATTTGTCTTGTTACTTTTTGCTTTCGGTGAGGTGGGATCCCATGATAATTCATTTTCTCCAAAATTTCAAAATTTACAATAATTCATTTCTTTTGATACTTTAGCATTCAAGAGGGTGTGAAAATCTTTCATATTTCATTCTTCAGACATTCTTATCTTACTTTAATGGCTTCCACTTCCTCTTCTTCCTCTATCATTGCTTCACCTTCGGCTAAGTATGATATCTTTCTAAGCTTCAGAGGTGACGATACTCGTCATTCTTTTACTGATCATCTCTACGCCGCGTTAAACAGAGCAGGAATTTCCACTTTTAGGGATGATGATGAAATCAGTAGAGGTGAAGAGCTCAAACCAGAAATCGAGAAAGCAATCAACGCATCGAAGGGTTCGATAGTTGTATTGTCTAAGAATTATGCAACCTCAACATGGTGCCTCGATGAACTTTGGTTGATCCTCGAGCGAAGGAGGGAGTTTGATCATTTCGTTCTACCGGTTTTTTATCATGTTGATCCCTCTCATGTTAGAAAGCAAGATGATACTTTCAAGATAGAAGTTAAAGCCTCTTCAAAGTGGACGGATGATAACGTGAGGCGATGGAGAGAAGCCCTTACAAAGATTGCCGAATTGTCAGGCATGGTTCTTTCAGGGTATGTTTTTTTGTCCCATCTTATTTTATTATAATATTTATTTGTGAAAAATATATTCGTAAATGTGTCCCTGAGTATTCCTTGACCATTTCTTCTACTAAGAGGTTGAGTTCCTCGGAACTTTCTAGGAAACTCTTCTTTTTAATATCATTCATACAGGCTTTAGGATACTTAGTATGCCACCCAATTTAAACATATATTGGTTGATTGTATTTCACATTTGAAATGTTTAATTATTCTAACATGATTTTCATTAGAACTTATAGAAGAATGCCAAAAATTACATCCGGTGAACTTTCTTACTTACTTTTTTCTTTGTTGCAGATATGAAACAGAGTTTTTGAAGAAAATAATTGATAACATCTACAATAAAGTTGCTTGCAAAAAAGTTGATCTTCCACGCAATCTTACAGGGATGAATGCTCGAGATAGAGATGTTAATTCCCTGTTAGAGCAATCCAATGCCAAAGTCTTAGCAATTTGTGGCATGGGAGGAAGTGGCAAGACAACGCTGGCGAAGTACATAGTCTCATCAAAATGTCGACAATTTGAAGTCATTAGTATTGTCGAAGACATAAGTGGTACATGTCAAAAACAAAATAATTTTGATGAACTAATCAAAAAGTTCGCCAAAGATATTGTAGGAGATCAGAAGATGCCAATGCCAAAGTTTGGTGATCACATAGGTGGAGTCTTAAGAAAGAAAAAAGCACTTATTGTTTTTGATGATATTGATGAACCTATACAGCTGGACCATTTTCTTAAAATTGAGGATATTCATGAAGAAAGCAAAATTATAATAACAACAAGGAAGACCAATACACATAATAGGTTTAAGCATAGATCCTGGAGGTATCATGAGTACAAGATGCAATTACTAGATTTCGATGAATCATTAGAGCTTTTAAGTCTTCATGCCTTTGGATTCAAAATTCCGAAGGAAGGTTACGAGGAGCTTACAAAAGAGGTGCTACATTATTGTGGAGGAAATCCACTGGCTCTTGAAGTGTTGGGCTCCTCTCTAAGAGAGGATGTTAGCATCCAATTTTGGAGGAATACACTGGATTTACTGAAAAGAGAGATGAATTTTGATATTCAACATGTGCTCATAAGGAGCTTTGATTCACTGCCGAATAAGAATAGTAAAGAGTTGTTTTTGCATATTGCTCTTTTTTTTGTTGGCGAAGACAAGGATTATGTTGAACAAATATTGGAGCATGATTATTGTGTATCATCTGGGATCCAAGTCTTAATCAATAGATGTCTTCTTTCTGTATCGCCAAATAACAAACTCATGATGCATCAATTGATTCAAGAAATGGGGAAAAGCATAATCCATGAAGAATCAAAACTCCCTACTGAACGTAGTAGAGTTCTTAGTAGAGACTCTTGCAAGATCTTGCGCAAAGGAGAGGTAAGATGCTTCTTATGTTGATATTTAAGCTTATTTTTCCATTCACCCCTCCCATTTCATGTAATATTTTATGGACACCTCAACTCTCTTTTCAGGGTTCAAAAACAATGGAAGGTCTAGCACTTGACATGCAATTGCTCGAGGAACCCTTCTTTCGAAATGTTCGGCAAACTTCGAAGGTCAATCCTAACAATATCATCTTTCTTTTTATATTTAGATTATAATATTGCTTCCTTCTAAATACATATCTATCATAAGACCCGAACTACTGATAAGACCCGAATTAGTATTTTATTATTATAACTAGATAATGATTTATGGTATTTTATTTATTAGGTAAGTATTATTTTAGATAAAGATTAGAATCAATTACATTAGGATATCTTTTAAGTATAAATAGGCTATTAGGGTTGTAATTTTATTATGATTAATCTGATTGGTATTTTGATATCGTTGGAGAGTGGTTTACCTCTCGAAAGTAAACCGTGGGAGAGTTGATCGACCTCTCGAACGTCGATTGTTCTACTTCTTATTTTCTGTTTTGTCTTTTTAAGAGTTTACCAATTGGGTTCCTATCATATACACCCATCTAAGACAGACAGTTTTATTCAAACACTTGAGGAGTAGTCTGTTGATATATACTTGGGAGGCATCTTAAGGCATTAATTTATAGATATGATGTATGCTTACTTTCTTCAATGCTAAATTTGCAGGCATCAGATTTTAAGACAGATTCACTTACAAAAATGGATAATCTGAAATTGTTGAAGCTAAATGATGTGCATCTCGCTGGATCCTACGAGGACTTTTCTGAAGATTTAAGATGGTTACGTTGGCGTCGATGCAGTTTAATAACCATACCCTCTGGCTTATTGCAGAGAAACTTGGTGACTTTAGATATGCGAGATAGCATGTTGGAAGTATTTGAACCACCAATCGTATGAAATTTGCATCCTTCTTTCTTATAGCTTCTCATCTTCATTTTTTTTCTTCAATATTTGATAGTCTTTTTGTTGATTTATAGTACATGATTGTGTGCCAAATAAGTCTTGTTTCTTCTGCAACAGGTTCTTCCATTCCTCAAGACTCTAGATCTTGGAGGCTCAACGTCTTTATCAGAAATCCACTATATCTCCCGACTCCCTAATCTTGAGACTCTGATTCTATGTCACTGTTCTGAGTTGGTTGATGCTTCTGAAAGCATTGGAGGCCTTACGAATCTTTCTCTATTGAACATGGTAGGGTGTGAGAAATTCTGGTGGAATATTGGTTCAACTTCTGGTGGAGGAGGTCTGCAACAAACTTCCATTACTCTACCACATTCATTAGTCTGGTTATCCCTTAGAGACTGCCATCTTGCAATTATTGAATATTTTACTCCGAGTTTTGAAGTTCAACAGAAATTGCAGTACTTGGATTTAGGTGGAGGCTGGTTTGAAAGCTTGCCTAGTTACAGTCATCTCGAGAATCTTAGGGTCCTTGACTTGAGTTCGTGCTATAACCTCAAACAGNTGCAGAATTGTATGTATATTATTGTACATCTCTAGAGAGAATAACTTTCGAATCACATCAGTTCACATTGCAAGGTTTTGGCTATGAAGGTTGCAGTAAGCTCTTTGAAATTGAAGGGTTTTTTAAGTTGGTGGAAATAGCCAAACTTGATGAAACCAATTTGGGACACATGGTGTGGCTAAAAGAATATCAATATCATGAAATTCGCCTGATTGGTGATACTCTGTTCACTTATATCAGAAGCTCGCATATCAAGGTTTGCTTTTCTAATCTGATTCACATGCCTATATGCACACACCAATAAGGAACTGATTATTGTACGACTGATTAAACTCTATACCTTGTGGCACAGATGTTGTATGAATTCGGTATAATGAGCACATCACTACCGGACGTAATGGATCCAAACATGATATATGAGTATTTGTCAGAATCTCCATCAGTATGTTTTAGCGTGCCTTCATGTCCCGAGAACAAAAGGCTCATAGGATTGAATGTAAGTTTCAAATATACAATTTCAGGCGATGATGATCCGGCATGGTTTGTGAAAATTCGTACCAGCAATGGTGTTGATTATATGTACAACCCCAATGTATTTGGCCACCCTGAAGAAGGAAATGTTGGTATATGGATAAGCTTTTGGCCAATTGGAAGCAAGTTAGTCACGGGAGAGGAAGTCAATGTGTCTATCGTTGTGATGAGTGAAATAATGGAGGCAAAGGAGTGTGGTGCAAGCCTTGTGTATGTGGATAATTATGAAACCTTGGAAAATAGCATGCAATGGGATTTGTCTGC